>CAUYRT010073978.1:0-39330 GCA_963574885.1 Lepilemur ruficaudatus | reverse complement strand
CCAAAGCAATCCCAAGCAAAAAGAACAAAACTGGAAGAATCCCATTACCTAACTTGAAATTATACTACAAGGCTACAGTAACCCAAACAGCATAGTGTTGGCATAAAAGTAGACACATAGACCAATGAAACAGAATAAAGTACTCAGAAATAAAACCATATACCTACAGCGAACTGATCTTTGACAAAGCAGACAAAACATGTACTGGGGAAAGGACACACTATTTAATAAATGGTGCTGGGAAAATTAGATACCCATATACAGAAAAATAAAACTGGATCCCTATCTCTCACCATATATAAAAATTAACTCAAGATGGATTAAAAACTTAAGTGCAAGATCTGAAACCATAAAAACTCGAGAAGAAAACCTAGGAAAAACTCTTCTGGATTTGGCCTAGCCAAAGAATCTAAGACTAAGGCAACAAAAACAAAAATAGACAAATGAGACTTCATTAAATCAAAAAGCTTCTGCACAGCAAAAGAAATAATCAAAAGAGTAAATAGACAACCTACAGAAAGGGAGAAAACATTCACGAAGTATGCATCTGACAAAGGACTAATACCCAGAATCTGTAAGGAACTCAGTTCAGCAAGAAAAAAACAAATCTCATTAAAAAAGTGGAAAAATGACATGAACAGCCATTTTTCAAAAGAAAATATACAAATGGCCAACAAACATATGAAAAAATGTTCAACATCACTAATCATCAGGGAATTATAAATTAAAATCACAATGAGATACCATCTTATTCTAATTAGAATGGCCATTATCAAAAAGTCAAAAAACAATAGATGTTGGTGTGGATGCAGTCAAAAGGGAATTCTCATACACTGCTGGTGGGAATGGAAATTAGTACAACCTCTGTGGAGATCAGTATGGAGATTTCTCAAATAACTAAAAGTAGATCTACCATTCAATCCTCTAATCCCACTATTGGGTATGTACCCAGAAGAAAGGAAATCATTATATCAAAAAGATACCTGCACTCGTATGTTTATCACAGCACAATTCACAATCACAAACGTAGGGAATTGACCTGAGTGCCCATCAATTGAAAAGTGGATAAAGATAGATGTTTACTACGCATCAATAAGAAAGAATGAAATAATGTCTTTTGCAGCAATCTGGATGGAAGAGGCCATTATCCTAAGTGAAGTAACACAGGAAATG
Source organism: Lepilemur ruficaudatus (assembly GCA_963574885.1). Lineage (NCBI taxonomy): Eukaryota > Metazoa > Chordata > Mammalia > Primates > Lepilemuridae > Lepilemur > Lepilemur ruficaudatus. Next base: position 38,157 of record CAUYRT010073978.1, on the reverse strand, counting down.
AAAAATAAATGCTACACATTCTTACTTCCAAGTGGGAGCTAAACTATGGTTACACAGGGGCACACAGAGTGGTATAATGGACACTGGAGACTCACAAGGTGGGGAGGAGAGGAAGTCAGGGATTAAAAACTCCTATGGGGTGCAATGTACACTACTTGGGTGATGGGTACACAGAAAGCCCAGAGTTCACCGCTATACAGTATATACATGTAACAGAATTCAACTTGTACCTCCTAAATCTGTTAAATATTAAAATTTTTAAAAGGAAAGGAAAAAAAAGTAAGCGTAAAGGAAGAGCGGGAATACAAAGAAAATGCTGAGCTTTCAACACTTGCTAACTGGACAGTGTGGTGCCTATTACAGGAAACACAGATAGAAGGGATTGGAATGGATTTTCGAAGAGAATGATGAGTATAGATTTGAACCCAGTGAGGGAGGGGCACGATTTTTAACTTTATGAATAACTATAGATCAGAGGAAACTTTTGGATTTATCTTCATCTGTTATTGATTTCTTAAACAGAAGTTACACTCTGTGATTTAGTTTTTGTTTCACAAACCATGGTCCTTAAAGGATTTAAAGCCTAGCATGGGAAGACACATGCAAATAAGTAAGGGCAGCAAGTGGTGATAGAAGCATGTATAAAATAGAGAGGACACTTGGAGTGAAGTATATTACTAATGCTTGAACGGACTTGTGGAAGAAGAGTAGGTATTTGTGAGCCAGAAAAGTTGGGAAGGACGTTGCAAGTAACTAGTTAGAGCCAGGTCAGCCGGAGCCCATTGTGCTCTGCCTCCCTCCAGCTTACTCCAAACTGCTTACAATACAGTTCAACAAACACTCCAGGCTCTTTCATGCCTCCGTAATTTTTTCTCCTGCTGTTGTTCCCATTCAAATGTCCTCCCTTATTCTGAATGCATCACAAGAATCTGTCTTACTTAAGCATACTAAAGTCCTCTAATAATACAACCAGTAGCAAAAATTACCTTTCATTTCTTAATTTATCCCAGTTCAATATACACTTATTGTCAATGTACAATGTATAAGGGATGTGCTCATTGCTGTGGGAGAGTTTTCTGTAGAGATAGTTCAAGTAAAAGAGTAACTGTGATATAAAGCAATATATGCTAAGGACCATAATAATATAGATAAAGTGCTGAAGGGCTTTTAAAGAAGGGAAGGAAGTGGATGTAACTGGGCATGGAGATTAGAAAAGACTTCATGGTTGAGCAGGTGATCTGAGATGGCTCTTGAAAGTTGGTGTTTGGTGGACCGTGGGAGTGAGAAAGTGAAGTTCTTTAGAGGTAACAGGAACAGACTGAAATAAAGTCAAATTAATGAAAAAAAGAGATGTTTCATAAACAGAAGATAGAGTGAAAATGCAAAATATCTCCAGCTAATTGGAAATACAAGTTTAATGACATTCTCTGAGAACATTTTAAAAACACTGAAAGAAAAACTCAGTAAACTTAATAGGTGAAAATGCTTTGACCCTTAAAGCAAGACTTCAAAAACCATGTACAATGTTCAGAAAAATGTTTCTAGTGAACACATGCACATAAAGAGAAGATTTCACTGTTCTTGAAAATATTTTCTGGTTAGTGTTTGCTAAGGAAAAAATGATAAATTCCAGTAAAGTACTTTGGATATATATGTGGTATACACATAAGTACAAATTAATTCATTATGTTCACAGTACACAAAATGAATGAATGGCAGCAACAAAATCTGGTAATTTGACTCTGTTTGAAAGTAAGATTTGAAGAAATTACATTTGTGTTTAATGTTTTTTTCTTTTTTCTATTTTTTTTAATTTTATTGGGGGTAAACTACAAAACATTTACAGTACAATGTTTACAGTCACAATTTGTAGTGAGCTGATTTCCCAAAATATATTACCACTCAAGTTGACTTATCTTGTTACATTCAAAAACCTACTCTGTCATCAATTCATCGAAGACCTGTCAACAAGGTATATATGGCATCTCTGAAAGACTCAGATTAAAGTGCTCCCTAAATCCAGTAGTTCTACATTTGTTTTTTTAAAAAGTGATATAGAAGTCATGGGCTATGCTACTTTATGATATTACAGATTTCCCAATTTGAAGAATGAGTGAAATAATTATACCTGAAGATTTCTTTCATTTTAATGGGAATTTGCAAATGCAAATCCTAATTTGGTTTTAGGAGTTGCATGACTGGACTTCAAAATCTGGCAGGAAATTGTGTGTGTGTGTGTGTGTGTGTGTGTGTGTGTATCTGTGTGTGTATGTCAGTCTATCCATCCATTACCTAGGGGTGTTTGTAGTGCGTTCAAGATAGATGGCTTTATAAATGTTAAAAACTCTTCAGGGAGCTATTACACAGATTTCTTAGAAATATGTATTGAAAAATTTCTGTAAAGACATTTATCGCCTACGTTTTATTTGGATAGAAATGTGCTTTATAAATAGGAGGCCCTTTTATCACCTTCCATTTACATAGACTGTGAAATGTGGAGAGTTAGAGCTGGAGGAATTGTCGTACAACTGCTAGTGCCCTCACTGAGTGAGGAGCAAACTAAAATCTCAAAAACAAATTGAGCTCATTGAGAGCTGGTACTCAAACTGAATTTTCTTGCAACCGAGTCATTATCTTAAAGACAGCAGTGTTTGAAACACTTTGAGATGCTGATATTTTATAATTTGAGGGTAGATCAAACCACTCTTAAGATTTACGTACCAGAACAAATAATATAATCTTTTATTTTCCCTTTAAAATCCTGGTTCTGTTAAAATCAAACAAATATCCAAATAGGGTCAAAGTGTCAAACTCTTAGGACCACAATCCTTTAGTATTCCGAGTGTGCATCTAGCAGATGATTTACTTAGAAATAGTGGAGTTTGAGTCAAAATATTATAGCTTTAATTTGTAATAAAGATAAGATAGTTATTGTATTGGGTATCATTTTCAGTATCGTAATGGTGAGGTGGATATTTCTTGCTAAACTTTTGTCAGTCTTAGTGACATTTTGTTGAGATCGGGTTTATGGACACAGGGTGGCTTTATTTATTTGTTTTTCTCCTGTGATACTGAAGCAGGCTAGCTGGGAAGCTTGACAGTCTCACATAGCAAATATTTATTCCTATAGATGATCTGTAAGTTATCCATGAGAAGTTTAATGTGAATAGGTGACATCTTCAGAAAAATGTTCATCTGCAAGCCAGAATGTTGGTCACTCTGATGATACTGTTGCCTGCCTGGACATTCACCCATCATTCTCTAAAGAGAAAATGAGATGGGTTGTCATTCTTCTCCAGAGGAGAAGAGAGCTCATTGGGAATTGCTCATGAGGCCCTGCTTTTTGATAGATATTTAGGTTTTCTTTTTGTGTTTGCATTGCCATCGTTTCAGATTTTTTGGTAAGACAGGAAGTGTAACCTTTTCATGAGTTTTAGATTCAGTGATGAATCTGTGGGAGTGATCACATTCCCTACTGGGCATTTCTGGGGTAAAAAAAAAAAAAAAGATTTGTTACCTGCCTTTGCTCATAAGACAATATTGAGGCATGGTTCTTCCTTGTCTCTGGGCTGAGCCAGGTTAATATTTCTTCCATATAACAGTGCTTCCCATATTTGCAAAAAAAAAAAAATGACCATACCTGTTTCTAATTGTCTCTAACCCCATATTTGAAAAAGAAAAAAAAATGACCATACCTGTGTCTGGTTGTCTCTAAAGCGGCACTGTCCAGTAGAAATAAAAGGTGCGCCACACAGGCAAGTTCCAGTTTTCTAGTAGTCACATTAAATGTGCAAATAGAAACAGGTGAAATTAATTTTAATAATGTATTTGAGTTAAACTAATACAGCCAATGTATTGTTTCAACATATTCGGTATAGAATTATTGAATAGATCATTTGCTTTTTTCTTACTAAGTGTTGACAGTCTGGGGTGTATTCTGTGCTTTCAGCCCATCTGAATTCATATTAGCCTCATTTTAAGAGCTAAACAGCCACATGTGGCTAATGGCTATCATACTGGATAACACATTCTAAACCAAACATCCCTAGCTTTTGAATATTCTCGATAGTTGTAGAGGGTTGAGTTTGTCCATGCTCTGGTCTAACTGATCTGCATCTCATTAGTATGCACTGCTCCTGTATTACAGGTGTGGCCTCTCTAGGCAAGACTAGAGCTTTTACCAGTTCTGATGAAGGTAACAGCCTAGGACGAGGCTAACTGATGTAGCAAGAGCCTAGGGTGACTGTTTTGGAGAACCTCTTATTATTAGTTATTCTAACTTATACTTACTGCTGAAACTCCCAAGAGAATTTTCTCTGTATATGTTGCTACCAATACTTGGCTCTCCATCCTATTTTTGTACATTTGTTTTTCAAAGCCGAGTGTAGAATTTTGCGTTTGTTACTGGTACATCTTACTAGATTCAGCCCATCAAGCTGAGCTTGATAGGTCACTCTGTGGATGTTTGTTTTTCAGTTGATGTATTCAGAATCACCTGACCTTCCCCTAAATGATTCCTACATCCTGACACTGTTTACTCAATATCGTCTTTCATTTTGGGGAAAAAAAAAGTGGTCTTGGTTTTCTACACTGAGATTAATTCAGCAGTATTTTAAAGGTTGTGAGAATTTGGGCAGTCAGTAATTCACCAAATTACATCTCTCTCCCTGTCTGGTCAACAAGATCAGCCAGTGTGGAATCTTGATAAAATTCTTCCTGATGCTCAGAAATAGTGTATCTAGTGCATTATAGTATTTATTAGAAAGCCTTATCATATTAAAAAGAAGAGGGCAGACCTTTATCTCCAGGGGGGAAAGATAATATTCCTAAGGGAGTGTAATTGATTGATACTGTTGTTTCCATGGGAATCAAGGTGTGATTACTAGATGAGCTGTTAGAGCAAACTCTTCATTGGAATGCTTTCTTGTGAATGAAAGGTCTCAGGGTCATAGAACTTCAGAGCTTGGAGGTCCATTAAAGGCCATTCTAGCCCAATCCCTCATTTTACTGATCAGGAAACTTGGATACAGAGGTTATGTAATTTGTCTAGATAAGAAGTGTGACTACCCTGAAGCCAGCCTCTTATAGGCTGAACAGATTACACAGGGATTGAGAGATACCCAAGGAGTTCAAATGTTTCAGCCCGTTTGTGTCTTCCCATCCAGGCATCAAACATGTGGGCTGTCTCTAGCCACAGCCATTCATTATCCAACTACAACTACATGCCAAGTCTCCAAATAAACTCTACTTAACTGAGCTCAGGTAACCTCTGGAGCCATGACAGATAGCAACAATAAAAAATTGTCATTGTTGGATGCCACTAAGTCTCACTCAGGTAGTTTGTTACACAGAAACAGACAACTCTGGAACACTATTTTCTGAAGGGTTATCAAGAGGTACTTGAATTTGGTAACCAACAATGGTCAGGAAAAAATTCAGAATTGAGGTGTGGTCCAAGCCCCACACTTTTATGGTCCCTAACATACCAAATTAACAAATAGGTTTCAGTTCCCTTGGTGAGTAAACACTAGATCACCATGATACCAATTCTCCTTTTAAACTCTCGTGTTTAAGTATCCTAGACAGAATTAAATTAATCATTTAATATTCTATTATTCTACCACTTATTTCCATAATATTAATTGGATTGTTCGGTTGCTGGTTCTCTTTTAACTTGAGTTAGAATAGAAGTTTGTCTTTATATCTTTGCTATTGTATTTCTTCAACTCTAAGAAATTTGATTTTAAGAGGTACCATTATGTTACGTGCCAGTGTGAAAGAAAAGATGCTAACACATAATTTTAAGTTGTCATAAATTTTAAGACATGACCCAGTATCAAAAATATTAAAATGTGAAGACAATGTTTCTTAAGTGGATGTAATATAATATTTAATAATATACTCTAAAATTCTAGCAAAGGATATTTTCAAAATTCAGGATTGGCTTCTGGAAATGGGCCCGAGTTGGGTGAACCTGACCCATGGCCTGACTTTTATTCTAAAATGTACAACTTAAGTAGTCAGTTACTCAAAATTGAACCTTTCTTTTTATCCACTGAGCAAGCCTGTGTCTTTTGAATGGGGCATTCAGACCTTTAATGTTGAACGATAGAATTAATATGTGGGATGCTGTTCTGTTCATCATGTTGGGCAGTACCTTATTGCTTTGCTTTCCCTCTTGTGATATTGTTTTATATAAGCTCTGAGCTTTAGCTTTTGGGTGGTTTTACACTGGTGGGTGTCTATTTTGCTGATCCATGTATAGTGCAGTTCTGAGCATTTCCTGCAGAGCAGGTCTGGTCTTGACAAATTCCATCAGTGTTTGCTTGTTTGGAAAAGTCTTTATTTCTCCTTTATATATGAAACTTAGTTTTTCAGGATACAAAATTCTAGGCAGGCAATTGTTCTGTTTAAGAAGACTGAAGATGGGGCCCCACTCCGTTCTAACTTGTAAGGTGTCTGAGAAGTCTGCAGTTAGCCTGATGGGTTTTCCTTTGTAAGTTACTTGATGTTTTCACCTCACAGCTTGCAGGAGTTCCTCCTTCATGTTGACTTTAGTCAGTCTGATGACTGTATGTCTTGGAGATTGCCTCTTTGTAATCAATCTCCCTGGTGTTCACTGAGCTTCTTACACCTGGATGTTTAAATCTCTAGCAAGGCTAGGGAAGTTTTCCTCAATTATTCCCTCAGATAGGTTTTCTAGCACTTGTGCTTTCTCTTCTTCACCCTCAGGGACACTTATGATTCTTATATTTGGCCATTTTAGATAATCCCAGATTTCTCATATACTTTGTTCATTCCTCTTGATTCTTTATTCTTTCCTTCTGACTGAGTTAGTTTTAAAGAGTTGGCTTTGAGCTATGAAATTCTTTATTCTGCCTGGTCTAGTCTCTTCTTAAAGCTTTCCACTGTGATTTGTATTTCCCTAAATGAATTTTTCATTTCCAGAAGTTCTATTTGACTTTTTTTAAAAAAAATGTCTATCTATATCTTTAGTACATTTCTCATTCATTTCCTCAACTATTTTTTTGGTTTCTATGAGTTGGTTTTCTATTTTCTCTTGGATTTAATTGAGCTTCCTTACAATCCATATTTGGAATTCTTTATCTGTCGTTTCAATATTTTCATTTTGGTTGAGATCCATTGCTAAAGAGCTGGTGTACCCTTCTGGGGGTTTCCTTTTGCTCTAGTTTTTCATGTGTCCAGAGTTCTTGCACTGTTTTCCTTCTCATCTGGAACAGCTGTCACTTATTATTTTTGAATTTTCTTTTATTTAGATGGGACCTCCCCCCACCCCCACTCTTAAGGATGTGTCTGTAGCATATATTGGGTAAGAACCTTTGGCTTTACTTGTGGGTACTTTGATGGGGGCCTAGGTTCTGAATGAATGCCTTGATTATAGATATCCTTGCTGGAGTGGTTTTCTCAGTTGCTAGTTGTGTGTAGGTTGTAGCAGTGCTGAGCTATGTGTGTGGGCAGATTCTCTGTCTCTTATTGATAAGGGAAGATGGAGGTCTTTGAAATCCTTTCTCTTTCTCCAACCCTGTGGTCTTCCTAACTGTGTGAATTATATTGGGATGCCCAGTTTAATCTCTAAGCCAGTGGGTGGCACTTGTGCATAAGAGTCAGCCATACCCTGTATGATTGAGTCAGTAAATGCCGTGAAGGACTATACAGATTGACCTCCTTCCAAGTAGGTGGCTCCTGCCAGGAATAAAACAGCTTCAGAGTTGTTTTTGCATCTGTGACCAGCTCTAGCCCCTCAGAGGAAGCACTTGAATGCCTCAGCTGGTAGGTGGGGTTCTGGAGCTCCCAGGGGACTCCTTATTCTCCACCACAGCAGAGGCAGGTGATGGAGTGAGGCTGGGCAGAGCTGGGTTGGGTGAGCCTGCCCTCAAGCTGTTTCTGCAGAGCTGGAGGGCCTGCTCTGTGGCCCCTGGGGAAAATCACCAAGGAGGGCTAAAGTGGCCCCATCCAGCCAGAAAGTCTGGTTGTAGGGGCTGGGCCATCTGAGATTCACAATCTGGCTGTCAGGAGTGAGTTTCACTCTCCTCCCCATTCCTCTGCCCTGTGGTCTTCTTTTGATATCTGCCAGCAGGCAAGAGCTCAAACTAGCTGAGCTCCCCCATGATGGTGCTGATGGCTGGGAGCTTCCCTGTCGAGGATCCCACGCTGGGCTGAGAGTGCAGCTTACCTGTTAGGAGAGGGGTGGTTCAGGAGTATGCTGCAGCTGGGACCCGCACTCTACTCTCTTTTCAGGTCTACCCACAAGGTCTCCCTTGCCTCCCAAGATTAATTCAAAAATCTCCCCTCTCGGTGTCCAAGCAACACTATCTAGTCCTAGGGCATGGGATCTGGCCTGCAGGCCTGTTCCTGGGTCCCCCAAGTTCAATCCCTGACTGTGCCAGGGGAGAATGTTGCTGGTCTCGAGTTGCCCATGGAGTGCTCAAGCAGGTTTGATGTCCCTCTGCTTTGGGATATGCCCTGCTCTGCCCTGATGGAGCAGCTAGGAGAGCAGCACCGGGGAGGGCTGGCGGGCAGGGATCTCCCAGACTGGTCACCTCTTGGTTTGCTGCAGGTCTTTAAGAGGAAAGATTTGAGCCCTACTCTCTGTGGAAGTCTCAATGTGGTGGGCTCACCAACAGAAGGGAAACAGCTGCTTCTGGGACACTTAGCTCAATTGTCCCACTCGGCAGCAGCGGGCAGGGGAGAGGTAGTTGAAAGGTGGGAGAGGAAAAGAGTCTGAATGGACTCTGGTCATCTCTGTCCCTCTCTCTGGAAGGTAGCCCACCTGGAATAACATAGCTGTGGGATCACACAGATCTCAGGGTTCCACTGGCCCCTGTGGCTCCTGTAGTCTGAGCTGGAGTTGGGAATGTTTGTGTGGGAACAAGTGAGATGAAAACTGAGGGGCTGAAGCTCCCTGGGGAGAACAAAGGTGCACCTTGGGTAGAGAAGCAATATGGCACCTGCTATCTTGGCTCAGGTCTGTGGTGATAGGTAGTGACCCTGAGGGGGTTGGCAGCCTGGTACTTTGTCCTCAAGAAGCTCCCCATTCACTGGCGGCAGCAGCTTTTGGGCTCTTGGGAGTAGAAAGGCTCTCTAGCAGCTCTGGAACCTGCTGACTTTCAGAGATGTGAGGGAGGGAGAAACAAAACCCCCACCTACCATGTTTGCCAGGCTCCGGGCCTCTTAGGGGTTGATCTCTGCTGATATCTAGCTCCTTATTCTTCTCCACAACTTCTTCCAGTGGAATCTTTGGTAGGTTCTGACATGTTTTTCTTTCAGAATTACTACCAATCTATTTTTCTTTTTTTAATCTAAAACTTTTCCGTCTTTCTGAGGTGATCTGGTAGCTGATATCTCTGGTCAGCCATATTCCTCTTTTTGTCTGATGCTCTCAAAACTGAACCTTTCTGTGGCAGCTGAATTGTATTACCTCAGACCCCAGCAGTGCCTTTCAAATGCCCATGTATAGCAGAGCCCTTACTTGGACAGCTAATAAATCATAAAATGGCTGAAATTCATTTAAGGAGAGAGCATGGACCTCTGTTTTTGCCATATTGCCTAGATGACTCTAATACCAAAGTTTTAGAACCACTACTTTGGAACATACTTAACTTCACATCTGACAGAGAAAATGGGAAATAAATGTGCTTGGTATCTGAAATTCTTAAAGGACAACTAAGGGACTCCAAATCTGCAGAGCTGGAAGGAAAGGAATTCCATGAAGTATAAAGGTAAATCCCTGGAATTGTGATGTTTGGTGGAAGCAAAATGCCTGAGTGTGGAGAATTAGGAAATTCCCGTGGAGGGAGAGGAAAACATGATATATGAGACTTCATTTGGATGTTGAGAAGGGCAGGTTCTTGAAGAAAGGGAACATGAGGATACAAAGAAGTAAAAGTGCAAAGAATTTTTGGTGTTTCTAGACCAGAAGCTGTGCGTGTGAAATCAATTGTCCTGGCATAGTCCAGGGAACCAATTATATGGGCCTGGTGGTGCTCCATGCTGAAGGTAAAGAGAGCTTGTCGGGGGTGGTGGCTGTTACAGTGGAGACAAGTAAAGGGCCTGGGAATATAATAAGAGCAAAAGTATATACATTTGATTGTTTTTCAGAATTTACTTCTTCTCAGAAGATGACCCAAAATTCTAATAACCAACTACTTTTTGGATATTAGTCACCAAATCTATACATTATTGTCTCACTTTGTATAGTCTGCTCAAGAGTCTTGGAGCTGAAAAAAAAAATTCTTGTTTTCTCAAAAGAAGAAAAAAAGGAGATTCAAGAGTCTTTGAGCTAGGAAAAAACAAAACAAAACAAAACAAAAAATATCCAACCTTATGTCTAAAGGATCTGATTGGTCCCCAAAGTACTCATACTGAAAAAGCTTAGAAAAATTTACATATGCAGTTTTTTAAAACCCAACAGCCAGGGCAGTGGCATAACTGCCCAGCTGTGAACTGAGATTTGAGACTGATACCTCTTACTATGACTAATCTTCTCTCCCCTTGGGTCTCAAGGTCTTAGCAGTTCGGTTCTTTGACTATTGACCATGGGCAATAATATTCCATTGTATGTTTACAACTTACAACGTATTTTAACTCACATTATCACATTTATTTTTCAAACGATCCTTCATTGCTGAGTAAGATAAACTTCATATTCTTCAAGTTGACTTGCCACCTGGAGAGTAAAATGTAAAGTGAGGGTTTGATCACAGGTGTTTTGATTCAAAGGCCTCATTCTTTCCTCTTTCTCACCAGCTTTTTTCATGTCCTTTGAAGTAGATGTCCAATAAATGTTGGAATCACAATATTATAATTTTTTTTTATGTGGAATGGAACTTACCGATGTGTAGTCCCTTCTGCTTCAGAGGTACGAAAATGGTCACCCTGAGAATTGTGGTGGTTTAACCAAAGCTAAAAAACAAGTTAACAAGTAGTAGATCCACTGCTGAGTCCCTTGTTATTCTGTGAAACTAAAGCCCCTTCCTTTCTGATATCCTAGCAATTAATCTCTATGCCAATTCCATTTGCTGCTCTTTATCACCTTTCCCAGAGCTTCCCTGCTTGGAGCCCTGGGCCTTTGGGATTGCACCGCTGATTGCAATGGATTCCCCCTTGTATTGCTTTCTTCCCAGGCCCCGGAAATTTAGGAGCAGAGCAGCATAATTTGTCAGCTCTTTGTGATTTCTGTCTGACACATTTCCATTGCCAATATAGCTACCCTTGGTAAAGCTATATTTAGTGTAGCAAAGAAATATGTTGTTTTAAAAGAATTTCGTACCTTTTTGGAATTTTTTTTTAGCATATTAGTTTTCTGGCTTCTAATCCACATGATAAGTGATAATATATTTCCTTTTTGAAATGCAGAGAATTTCTTTATGGCTACTTTATTTCATTGCCTGAATTTAAAGTGCATGTTTGCTTAATGGAAATATAAATTGTAGGTGAATAATCCTTTTTTATAATTTGGTTCCCTTTAGTGTTATCTCATTTTTAAAAATGAAAGCTGAATGAGACTTTGCAGAATCAGTCATTGTGTCATGAAATCTGTAACCAGTATGTGGCAAAAGGTCCAAGTGCTCGTTTGTTAATCACTAGGCTTTCTGATTAACTAAATACTTACTGTCAAAGAGTAATATGTGGTTCTTTAATTCATAGATTTCACCCAATAAGCCTATTTTCCTCATTCCATAGTTGTTTTTTCTTAGAATCTAGGGAAATCATAATCATCCTATCACTCTCTTCTAGTCTCCTGTGCTTTTTTAAGCTCTTCTCTATAAATTATGTATGCAAAAGGTTTCCACTTATAAATTGAAATTTTGATCTGTTCTTGACATGGTCTAACAAACATAGAAGGGTTATTTGTTGATTAAAAGGGGATGATGTCTTCAAACATTTGGAAACTAAACAACATACTTCTAAATAATCCATGGGCCAAAGAGGAAAGCTCAAGGGAAATTTAAAAAGTATTGAACTGAATAAAAATAAAAATGCATCATATCTAAATTTTTGGGACACAATTAAAGCAGTGCTGAGAGGGAAATTTGTAGCACGAAATGCATACATTAGAAAAATAGACAAGTCCCAAACTGCAATCTAATTTCCCAGCTAAAGAACCTAGAAAAAAAAAAGAGGGGGTGGGAAATAAAATCAAAGCAAACAGAAAGACATAATAAAGATAATAACAAAAAGCAATGAAATTTAAAAGAACCTAATATTGGAGAAAATCAGTGAAACAAAGGGCTAGCTCTTTGGAATGATCAATAAAATTAACAGAAAGGATAAACAAATGCTGGTTCCAAACAATGGAATATTAATCAGCAGTAAAAAGAAATGAATTGCTAGTATACTCAACCACTTTAATGAATCTCAGAGGCATTATGCTGGTTGAAAGAAGCCAGACTCAAAAATTTCATATAGTACAGTTCCATTTATGTGGTATTCATGATAAAACTATATGTGGAGTAGATCAGATCAGTGGTTGCCAGTGAGAGAGGGATATGTCACAAAGGGACACACAGGGAAGTTTATTTAGGGGGATGGTGGACGTGTTCTGTGTCTGATTGTAGTGGTGGTTTCACAAATTGGAACATGTATTAAATTCATAGAACTGTACATACAAAAGTTAATTTTACTATATATTAATTTGAAAAGTAATAAAATATCAAGCCTAAAAGTAAGGGAGAAGGTGGAATTGTGGTGACAGATACATAAATACTTATTCTATAGAGATACTTATTTTATATATTCTATAGAGATGATAAGGGTGCTTGGGGAGAAAAACCCACAATAAGCAATTTTGAAATTTCTTCTTTGGATTTACAAAAATAGTATATACTCTACTGTGTGTGTACACCTATATGTATACACATTTGTATGCATATATGTTTATGTTAATATATATATAGTTGAATTACAGTTGATAGAAATGGCATGTAACCTACACAATTAAAAATTTTATAATCAGTATCATCTAAAAAAAATTCTCATAATAATTATAACATGATCACATGCTCCATAAATTGATTTGGCTTATATACTCTTTTCTAGGAACCTATTTATGGCAAAAAATGCACTAATATCACATAATAAATAATCATATAACAATTCTGTACTAATCAAAAAGGATACAACAAATAGGAAGTACTGCAGAAAGTATAGTAACTGGTTTTGAATTGTACTTCCACGTAAATATACAAGCAATTCTTCACTGATGTCTATCTTAAATATTTGGTTAACTTAATTTAATCAGTATACCGTTATTAGATATTCTCTCAGAACAATTGGTTAGAAATGAATTGTTTATAAAAAGGTAAATTAATTTATGTTCCAGTGGTAGTGTTTTGTTTTTATTTTTATCAGTTACTATTATTAAGTTGCCATTTATTACGTTGAGTGCATTGAGTATATTCTGTGTGTATAATAGCTGCCTTTGACCACAAGGAGGCTCAGGGAGATCATTCAGGATTAAATGAGATACTATACGTAGGGTAGGATAGGCAGCGTGCCTAGTACAGAAGCAATCCATGTGTTTTTCTTCTCTTTCTTTCCTCATCCGTGTACTTTAGAATGTTCTTTAGTCCTGTGTTGTCCTATGTTTTCTTTGAGGGAATCTCACCTTGAAACAGGGCAAATTGAAAGACCCATGAATTAGGAGATTGGAAAGAGTGTACTACCTATATTCTTTGAAGTTCTGGTTTCTTCAGTGTGAGAATCAGACTTTATTATTCTGTCTATGATGTAATGAAAGGTACATTCACAATGATATCCAGTCCAAGACCCTGCAGGATACAGGTGTTCATGCATTCAATTTAACTGAGAACATTTAGAGTATCTTATCAATTTTAAATTGATAAATAAAATTATATGTATTATGAGGCACATGATGCTTTGATATGTGTGTGTTTATATGTGTGTGTGTATTTAATGGAATGATTAAATCAATCTAATTAATCTGTCATCCCCACATACCATTTTTTAGTGGTAAGAACTTTTATATTTATATTGAGAATCAACATTGTACAGTTACTTGTTTTGGCTTATGTTATCTAGGGAAGAAAAATTAGAATGCATAGGAAAAATTTGTAGATACCAGGTGGTTATCAGTGCTGTAGATTAATGGGTAAAAAGGGAGAAGGAGAGAAAGGTCATGATGTTATTTTGTAAAGCATTTATAATTGTACAAGCATAGGTTTATTGAGGGAGCTGTATTAATATTTTTGCAAGCATTTTTATGGTTCAGTTACTGAGTGTGAGCTCTTTGTCACTGGTTGTGTGCTTTCATTAGTTCTTTTTTTCTTAGCATTTTACCTTAAACTATTCCCTCTTATTCCCTACCCCAGGTCTCGCCTGCCTCTCCCACAAAAGATTATTTTTGGCCTTGGTCTCTTTGACCTCTGTCATGAGATTGACATTTTTTAAAAGTCAAGTTTGTTTCAGGATATAGTGAGGATTTGTTTTGTATTATACACACAATAAATCTCAATTATTTTGGCCTATAATTCAGTGAGTTTTGACAAATGAGAGTACAAATATGTACTCTCATGTGATCACGACCAAAAGGGAGATATGAAACAGTTCCATCCTCCCATCAAGATCCCTGCTGCCCCTGGTGGTAACCTCCTCGCTTCTACCCACCCTGGTGACCCCAGCTGATTTCTGTCCCTGTAACGTTGTCTTTTTCAGAACGTTGTATAAATGGACTCATACTGCATATAGTCTTTTGTATCTGGCTTATTTCACTCAGCATAATGCATTTGAGGTTCAGCTATGTTTTATCGTACATCAATAGTGCATTAAAAAATTACCGAGTAGTATTCATTGTGTGGCTATATCACAATTTGTTTATCCATTTACCAGTTAATAGAATTTCATATGGTTTCCAATTATTGGCTGTTATGAATAAATTTACTATAAACATTTGCTTGTAGATATCAAACATGTTTGTTTCTAAGGTAAATGTCTAGAAATGAGATACACATTTTTAAGTGTTATGCTTAACTTTTTAAAAACCACCGAACTCTTTTCCAAAATTGCTGTGCACTTTTTCCTTCCCCACACCTCTAAGTATAAGGGTTCCAGTTTCTCCACATCCTTGTCAGCACTGTGTAGTTTCAATATATTTTTTGTTTTATCTACTTTACTGGGTGGGTAGTGGGTTTTTATTCTGGTTTTGCTTTGAGTGAGATTCTCTAATTGATACTGATGTTAAAAATATTTCTATGTTCTACTTTCCAACTATATAATCTTTGGTGAAGTGTCTCTTTAAATTTCTTAAATTGGGTTGTTCTGCTTCTTGGAGTACTAAGGTTTCTCCTCACCCATCTCCTGCATACAAGTCCTTTATCAGGTATGTGCTTTGGAGATCTCTTCATCCAGTCTGTGGCCTGTCTTTTCATCTTCTTGATTATATATTTCAAAGAGCAGAAATTTTATCTTTTAATGAAGTTCTGTTTTTAAATTTTTTCTTTGATGACTTATGCCTTTTGTGTCATATGTATGAACTTTTTGGCTAACTCTTATGTTTTCTTCTAGAACTTTCATATGTTAAGTTTTACAGTTAAGTTTTAAGATCTGTGTTTTTTAAGTTGATTTTTTGTGTGTGTTGTGAGGTTTTTCTTATGTATATGTCCAAAAATATGTCTAGTTGTTCTAGCATCAGTTGTTGGGAAGACTTTTCCTTTCTCCAGTGAATTACATTGACATAATTACATAATTGTCAAAAGGGAACAGACCCTCATTTATTTTTTTTTAGTTTTACTTTTTTTAGATTAAAAGAAAACTTTTTTTTTCTTTTTTGAAAAAATTTTAAATTAACACATAACATGTGTATTATTGTATATATTCATGGGGTTCATAGTGATGTTGCAAAACTGTAATATACAGTGGTTAGATCAGGATAATTAGCATATCCATCTAAAACATTTATCATTACTTTGTTTTGGGAACATCCAGTATCCTCCTTCTAGCAATTTGAACCTATACATTACTGTTTACTGTAGTCATCTTACAGTGCTATAGAACAATAGAACTTATTCCTTATATTCAACTATAATTTTCTGTCCTTTGACAAATCTTTTCCTATCCCTTCTTCTTCTTAACCTTCTCAGACTCTAGTATACTCTGTTTGATTTTTTACTTCTATGAGATCAACTTTTTTAATTTAAAAAATTGTTTAGCTTCCATGTATGAGTAAGAACATATGGTGTTTAACTTTTTGTCCCTGGCTTATTTCACTTAACATATGTCTTCCAGTTCCATCCATGTTGCCACAAATGACAGGATTTCAATCTTTGTCATGGATAAATAGTATTCCATTGTGTATATATACTGCATATTCTTTATCCATTCATCTGTTGTGGGAACTTGTGTTGATTTCACATCTTGGCTACTGTGAATACTGCTGCAGTAAATGTGGAGGTACAGATATCTGTTTGATATACTGATTTCCTTTCATTTGGATAAATGCCCAGTAGTGGGATTGTGGAATTATATGGTAGTTCTATTTGTAGTTTTTTGAGGAACCTCCCTACTGTTCTCCATAGTGGCTGTACTAATTACATCCCCCCCAACAGTGTATAAGAGTTTCATTTTCTCTGAACTCTTGCCAGCATTTATTATTTTTTGTCTTGATAATAGCCAACCTAACTGGGGTGAGATGGTAACTCACTGTGGTTTTGATTTGTATTTCTGTGATGATTAGTGATTTGGGGGAATTTTTTCATATATTTTTTGTCCGTCCATATATTTTCTTTTGAGAAATCTCTGTTCAGATCGTTTGCCCGTTTTTTAATCAGATTATTTATTTTTATTGCTGTTGAGATGTTTGAAATTCCTATATGTTCTGAAAGTTAATCCCCTTTCTAATGAACAGTTTGTAAATATTTCCTTCCATTCTTTATGTTGTCTTTTAACACTGCTGTTTTCATTGCTATGCAGAAGCTTTTTTGTTTGATATAAACCCATTTGTTTATTTTTGCTTCTGTTGTGTGTGCTTTCAAATTCTTTCTCATAAACTCTTTTCATAGACCAGTGTCTTCAAGTGTTTCCCTTACATTTTCTTCTAGTAGTTTTATTGTTTGGGGCCTTACCTTTATGACTTTGATCCATTTTTAAATGATTTTTTATAGGGTGAGAGGTCTAGTTTCATTTTTCTGCGTGTGGATATCCAGTTTTCCCAACACCATTTATTGAAGAGAGTGTCCTTTCCCCTGTTTTTGGTGCCTTTGTCAAAAATCAGTTGGCTGTAAATATATGGATTAATGTCTAGATTCTCTATTCTGTTCTACTGGTCTGTGTGTCTGTTTTTAATGCCACTAAAATGCTGTTTTGGTTAATATAGCTTTGTAGTGTATTTTGAAGTGTGATAGTGTGATGCCTCCTGCTTTTGTTCTTTTTGCTCAGGATTGTTTCAGCTGTGTCAAAATGCTACTGATATTTGCATGTTGATTTTGTATGCCGCAACTTCACTGAATCTATCAGTTCTAAGAGTTTTTTGGTAGAGTTTTTAGGTTTTTATGTATATAACATCATGTTTTTTTCTTGCTAACAGGGGCAACTTGACTTCCTCCTTTTTAATTTGGAAATATTTTATTTCTTTCTCCTGCCTGATTGCTCTGGTTAGGAATTCCAGTACTATATTGAATATGATTGGTGAAAGTGGGCATCCTTGTATTGTTCCAGTTCTTAGGGGAAAAACTTTCTTTTCCCCATTCAGTATGATGTTAGCTATGGGTTTCTCATATATGTCCTTTATTAAGTTGTGGTACTTTCTTTCTATACCTAATTTTATTGAGAGTTTTCATCATGAGTGGATGTTGTGTTTTATCAAATGCATTTTCTGCATCTATTGAGATGATCATGTGGCTTTGTCCTTCATTCTGTTGGTGTGATGTGTCATGTTTATTGTTTTGTTTTATTAAACATGTTTATTGTTTACATGTTTTGAACCATTCTTGCATTCCTTGGATAGATCCTACTTGATCATGGTGTGCTGTCTTTTTGATAAATTGTTGAATTTGGTTTGCCAGTATTTTGTTGAAGATTTTTCAGTCAATAGGGATATTGGACTGTAATTTTCTCATTTTGTTTTGTCTTTGTCTGGTTTTGTTATTGGGGTTATGCTGGCCCAATAAAATGTGTTAGGAATAATTCCCTCTACTTCAAATTTTTGAAATAGTTTGAGAAGAATTGATATTAATTCTTCTTTAAGGGTTCTGTAGAATTCAGTGGTAAAATCACCCATTCCTGGACTTATCTTTTTGGGGGGAGTTTTATTACTGATTTAATCTCATTACTGGGCATTAGTTTTCTTTTTCTTCTTGGTTCAATCTTGGTAAGTTGTATGTGTCAGGAATTTATTCATTTCCTCCAGGTTTTTGAATTTATTGATGTATAGTTGTTCATAGCAGTCTCTATTGTCTATAAATCCTTTGTATTTCTGTGGTATTCATTGTTACATCTCCTTTTTCATTTCTGATTTTATTTGGGTCCTTCTCTCTCTCTCTCTCTCTCTCTCTCTCTCTCTCTCTCTCTCTCTCTCTCTGTTGGTCTAGTTAATGGTTTGTTGATTTGATTTATCTTTCCAAAAAACCAACTTTTTTGTTTTGCAAATATTTCAGTTTTTGTCTCAATTTTTTAAATTTTTTGCTCTGATCTTTATCATTTTTCCTTTACACTAATTTGAGTTTGCTTTGTTTCTGCTTTTCTAGTTCTTGAGATGCATCATTAGGTTGTGTATTTGAAATCTTTTTAATGTTTTGGTATAGGCATTTATTATAAAGTTGCCTCTTAATGTTGTTTTACTGTATCTCATAAGTTTTGTTATGTTGTGTTTTCATTTTCATTTGTTTTAAGGAATTTAAAAATTTTGTTCTTAATTTCTTCCCTTATCCATGGGTTGTTCAGGAGTATGTTGTTTAATTTTTATGTATTTGTATAGTTTTGAATGGTCCTCTTATTATTGAATCTTACTTGTCTTCCATTATATTCAGATAAGATACTTGATAAGATTTTTTAAAATAATTTTTTGAGACTTGTTTTCTGTCCTAACACATGGTCAGTCCTAGAGAATGTTTGGTATGATTAAAAGAATGTGTATTCAGCAGCTGAAATGTTCTATAAATCTCTGTTAGGTCCATTTGGTCTATGATGAAGTTTAAATCCAATATTTCTCTGTTGATTTTCTATCTAGCTGATTTCCCCAATGTTGAGAGTGGGGTGTTGGCTGCTCCAGTATTGGGTACATACGTTTTTATAATTATATAATCTCTTGTTGAATTAATCCCTTTGTTATTATATAACATCCTTCTTTGTTTCTTTTTATAGCTTTTCACTTGAAGTTGGCTTTGTCTGATATAAATGTACCCACTTCTGCTTGCTTTTGGATTTCATTTGCTTGGAGTATATTTTTCCATCCCTTTCCCTTCAACCTGTTTCTTGTAGATGAGGCAAGTTTCTTGTAGATGGCATATAGTTGGGTCTTGTTTTGGTTACCCATTCACCAGTCTGTGTCTTTTAAATGGGAATTTAATTCATTTGCAATCAAGGTTATTATTGATAGGTGAGGATTTACTCTTGTCATTTTATTGAATGTATTGGTTTATGTGGCTTTTGTTCCTTCCTCTCTTATTGTTTATTTTTGTGGTTGGGTGATTTTCTGTAGTGATAAAGTCTGATTCTTTTCTGTTTCTGGTGACACATGACTGTGACCCCATTTGTGAGTGGATGTATTTCTGAATTCTTTTTTCCCCTCATTCTGTATATCTAATCTTGTGTCAAAAAGACACTTACTTGATTACTCAACTTCATATACTGTCTCCAATGAGGCAGTGTAAGTCCACCAATTTCGTCCTTTTCTTTTGCTATTCTAGCTCCCTCTTTTTACTATACAAAACTTAGTATCAGCTTGTCAATTTGTACAGAAATGCCTGATGTAATTTTGATTAAGATTGCATTAAATTTAAAGATCTGAAACTTAGAGTGAGTAGACATCTTGATAATATTCAGTCTTCCAATCCAATACACACACAAACATATATACATACACTTTCCTTTAATTTCTTACACCGTTGTTTTATAATTTCCACTAAACAAAGGTACCATATTTTTTATTACATTTATCCCTATGTATCTCATAAACTTTGATACTATGAATACTATTGTTTTATTTTAATTTCCAATGATTTATTGCAAGTGTATATTTTAAATATAGATTTTTTTATATTGAACTTCTGTCCTGCAACTTTTCTAAGGTAACATATTAGTTATAATAACTTTTTATAAATTCTTTGGGAATCTTTACATCAACAGTTATGTTGTTGCGAGTAATCACTGTTTTCTTTCTTTCTTCAAACAGTGTATTTTTATTTACTTTTCTTCTTTTATTGTACTGGGTAGAATGTCCAATACAATGTTAACTAAAAGTTCTGAGACTACACTTCCTTGCTATGTATCCATGCATAGGTGACATTACTCAGAATATTTTCCTATATCTTCTTTGTCAAGATGTGATCATTCCCTTTTATTCCTTGTTTTTATTATGATATTGAATTTGGTCAACTGCTTTTTTCCTCATCTATTGAAATGATCATATTTTATTCTTTATAGGTTTGTCTCTGGATATTAACAATTATATTTATTGATTTTTGCATATTGAACAGTTATTGCATCCTGGGATGGACCCTAAGTAGTCATAATATATTATCCTTAGTATATATTTCTGGATTCAAAATGCTAATTATATGATAAGGTTTATTTATTATCTTGATTTATAATTTTGGACTATAGTTTTTTTGTAATGTCTATGTCTGAGTTTTGGTATCAAAGTAAAGGTTGTCTCATAAAATGATTTGGGAAGTGTTTCACTGTCTTCTGTATTTTGGAAAATATTATATACAATTGGTAGATTTTCTTCTTAAATATTTGGTAGTATTCAGCTTTGAAGCAAACTGAGTATTTTCTTTGTATTAAGGATTTCTGATGCTTTCTTTAGATGAAAGATTTTAACTCTGATTCAGTGTTCTGAGAGAAGGAGAGAGAGATTCTTGTTATGTAATTCTTCTTGACTAAGCTGTAGAAGTTTATGTCTCTCAGGGAGTTTGCAGTTTCATCTATGTTATCAAAGATAACTGCAATAAAATTGTTAATATTTCCTTATTTTTCTTGTAGTGTCTTCAGTATCTGTTGTGATACATGTTTTCCCTTTTTCAGTATTGATCATAGTTCACGTGTGGTAGTTTCTGTGTGATAGTTTAAATACTTGGATCATTTCTGAATCTGACTGACTGCTCACTTTATTTCTTGACAGATTTTTTTTTTCTTTATCTTTCTTGGAAAAACAGTAGAGTCAAAGGTAAATACTACACACTTCTAGAAATAGGAGGTCTCTAACAGGCTGTTAGTGTGAGGGATAAGTCAATCATCAGTAGTAGCTGGGTTGGGTTTTGTTTTTACTGTTATTATCCTCATGCACTACAAGCTCAAATTTCCCTAGTGACTGACTGCTATGACCCTTTGTGCCTGTTAAGGTGACCTGCTCTGTCTGGTGTGACAAAGGGTTGTTCTCCCTTGTCTTACTCTATCCTCAGCCTTCCACGGTCCCTGATCAGCTGCACCACAGGGGATGGTCCTTCTCCGTGCTCTTGTCCTTCCTTCGAGGTAGTATGTTGTTGCTTGTCATTGAATGATAGACATGGTGGGGATAAGAAAGATTCTGCAAGTCTAGCTTAAGTTTTGCATAATCTGTTCTCCTGGGTCTAGGATTAGGATCTTTTCAGCATCTCTGTTCCTCTATGCACGACAACTAAAGTCTGCCTTGCATCTCTACTTTCTCTTGCACCTCTCTTAAAGGTAGCCGCCCTTTGCTTTGTGTCAGTGAGGCTTCAGAGCCCTAGAGATTTCCCTTCCCCTCCAGCAGAGGCAGATGGCTTTTGCTTCTACCCTCAACTCGGAAACAGCAGATCTTTCCTGCTTCCTGGTGGTGAGTTGGGGGGTTTGTTCCCCTGCTTCCTCAAGAGATAGACACTTTATGATTCCACCACTGCCACTACTATCTCCTCCATCAGGCATGGAGTGAAAGTATTTGCTGACCCTCCTTTAGTACCTTTGCTTCCTATGGCAAAGGTCTGGAGAAGAGGGCTGTGTTTGATACCCTGACTGAATTTTTAACCGTGGTACTGTGGACATTCATGGAATGACTTCTTGGCAGACACAATGTTTATGTATAACTCACTTCTTTTAAGGCTGGATGGATACTGAGGGACCTGGTGACAAGAACATCTGGCTAATAATTTTCAAACATTTCAATTTTTTATTAGTGTTTGTATTGAGACTCGCATTGTGTATTATACTTTTCATATAAGCATTTTCCTGGATGTCACTAATAGTTTGTCCTAAAAATTTGATTTTTAAAGTACTGTTGCACAGTATGTTACTAGCTTGTCACTTAATGGCCTATAAACTTTTTATAAATTATTGTGAATAACTTTTTCCTAAATTCACTAATGTGAAAACATTGCCTTATGAAATACATAACATCAATTTGGTTCATGAAAATAAGTTCTATAACAGCAAAAAATTCAATGGTTTTATAATGTCTGATATTTACACTTTCATCTTTATTCTATTCAGCAATGAAAATATTCTCAGTGATTAATAATTTGGGTTGGCCTCTAGTGTGTTTCTGTAACTGTGGCTGTAACACTTTCACAGTCAAGCTAAAAATTAAATAATGAGACATTTTCTTTGAAAATAGTGGAGAATAAATTTGAGTCAATAAAATTCCTGATTAACTGTAATAATATTCCCAATGAACACTCAGCACAAATCCAAAAACAGAGTAATCAGTAATTGGAAAAAATTGCATGCATCATTAGTTGTTCTGCTTAATTTGATCTTTTCGTCAGCTTTCTGGAGGGCACTAAGTGTCAGAGCTTGAAATCTTCACCATGTGTTCCTCTTTAATGCTTCTCATTTTATTCAGTGCTTTAATTCTGAACATAATTACCATTATTGTGGAATATATATTTGAATTGTTGCATGAACATTAAAATTGTGCATAGTATATGGATTCCAGGAAATTAGAAGTATGTGTAGATGTTCAATGGTTAGAAGAGTTGAACCATTTTGATGTAGGCAATTGAATATTTTAGTTATCTGTTGTTACATAACAGAAATACTCCAGAACTTAGTGGTTTTCAGCCACCTACATTCATTATCTTTTGGTTTCTGTGTGTAAGGAATCTGGGCATGGCTTAGACGGATCCTTTGTTTCCTGGTCTCTCACAAGGCCTGAGGCAAGGTCTGCAGTCTGTCTGAGGGCCGGAGTCAGGGAGGATCCACTTCCATCCTCACTCAGGGGTTGTTAGCAGCTTTGAGTTCCTCACAGGTTATTGGGCTGAGGTCTTTGTATCCTCACTGAATGTTGGCTGGAGACGTCCCTCAGTTCCTTGCCGTGGTGACCTCCGATATGGCAACTTGTTTCATCAAAGTGTGCAAGCCAAGAGGCACTAGAGACAGTCTGCTATCAATATGGAAGTAACAGTGTTTTATAACCTAACCATGGAATGGTATACTCTTATAACACATGTTGTTGTGTTATTGGTTAGAGAGAAGTTATTCAAGGAAAAGGTCTTACACAAGGCCATGAATACCAGGATGTAGGGATCATTTGGGGCCAACTTTGAGAGTGCCTTTCACATTGAAATATTCATTTGTTACATAGACCAAGTACTGTTTAACTAAAATTCTTTATCTTAGAATTAAACTATTATGAAGAATTTGAAACTCATGCACTATTCATTTTTTTTTACTATGTCACTAAAATTTCTTTTCAACCACAGATATTATTGTGCCATGATTTATGACAACCGTTCAAAACAATAGTGTTAGCAATACAGACCAAATGCTAGTTGTTGGGAAGTTAGTAGAAGAAATGTAACATACGGATTAGGATATGATTTTATTCAATTCCTTGTCCTGCCATATATGTTGTATCTCTGAGACTCAAATTCTTTTTAAAACAATGGCATTTCATTTGATAGTTTTTACAGTTTACATAAAGTAAAAATAAAACCATTAACATAGTACTACTATATAGTAATTACTACATAAATGAGGTTTATTATCATTATGCTTATCATTACTTAAAGAATGAGGAATCCTGTCTTATCCTACTGTTGAAAAACTATTTACTCATTCTTAGTAGACTGAACGTGTTGTTTGCTTATTTGAAGATACTTTTGCTGGTGTGATGTTTACTAGGAAATGGTTTCAATATAGGAAGTACTAAATTAGACTGTTACAACAATACACCACTAAAGAAATCGGGATTGATTTAGTTTTTCTCAACTAAGTAGAAATGTCAGTATCTCTATTCATACATTGATGTGAATTTAAATATCTCTCCTGCTGTTGATTATTGGTCTATTGCCATTGACACTTCTCTGAAGTAATTTCTTAAAGTGATTTATAGTGTGGGCAGGGCCTGCCAGATGGTAAGTCTTTCTATAAAGAAGGTCAGGCAGTCAAGATAGTGTAGAACTGACACAGGGCCCAACCAACAGGTTATTTGAAGAGATGGCACAGTTTAGGTTCAGATAAAATGGTTTGTTTTGTTGTTTTTTTTTTTAATTTTCACACATAATTTGAAATAAATTTCTGCCATTTTATTGTCAACACTTTAAAGCTACAGAAATATTGGAAGAATTTTACAATGACTAACCATACCCCAACCTAGATTCTGCAAATAATAATTTACTTTAACTTTTTCACATGTTGGTGCACCTTGCCGTTTCTTTATTCATCCATCCATTGTTGGTGCTTTCAGGCAAAGTTGTGGAGTGAAGTACACGCACTATACATCTAAATACTTCAGCTTACGTACCATCAGCTAGAACTCAGTGTTTATGGCTCTTTTTTGGTAAAATTTACATAAAATTACATGAATATACTTAGGTGTACAATTCAAGAAGTTCTGATAAATGAATTACAAACCTGAATTTACATGTGATATCTTATATTTTAAAAAAACCCTATTTAAATAACAGAGAATGGCATTTAGACAGCAGGCTGGCATTTGAAGAAAATCTTATTCCCTACCAAAAATCAATATAAATTAAAGATATAAATAGAAATTTTTTTATAATACATGGAAGACATTATCAGAGAATATCATGGATATTAGTAGTTTGACCAAGTTGTGAATTATAAATCTGTCTGAAACCATAATTTATCATTAAGGGTAATTTCTGTTGCCGTGATAATTCTGTGATATCAGACTATTGCTAATTATCCTGTGGAATGAACTGAACCTGGCATTACTTTAAGTGTAGACATTGAGCTCCTTTTAAAATCCACATCCTGCTATGCCTAAAGTTTTGAAGAATTTATTCAACTTGTTTTAATAGATATATAGCAAGTATTAATAAGTTTCCTAAGGACAGTAGAACTTCTATCAAAGCAACACATTAACTTACAGACCATATAGGAAAAAAATCTGATTTGGAGCAATTCTATTAGCTATCATAAAGGAAATTTTTTTACGTAGGGTAAGTGGCCAAAAGAATTTTATTTCAATATAAAACTCTTCATGAGCATGTCTTAGTTTGTGAGTTGGGACTATTGTCATTATAGTAATTTACCACAGAGTTAACTATGCATTGTGAATACAGGCCGTGCTATTAATTTAGGAGTAGAAATTTATGTAATATGGATAATATTTTACAAATATTAAAGAAATGCATTGTAAATTTTACCTGTAGAGTTCTTCCCTGGCACCATTCTCCTTCTAAGTTTGAGCCGTAAGGGTTATACACCTGTGTAAGGAAATATTAGATATTGCCTACAGTAAAGAGGTAGCTTTGGATCTCAAGTTGACTTTCTTGACCTTTTAACATGACAGACTCCCCATAAATGCCATGCAGTATACAGTTAGAATAGGATTTTCATGTTCTTTTACCTCTCGTATAACTGGGATTGGCACAGTAGATTATGGAATTTCACAACTGAGTCAAAGTCACGACAAGAAGTACCATGGAAGTCACGTTTTCTGTTCTTGAGAGTGTTGGAAAGAGAGGAGCCCAAAGTGGGAAAAACAGGCAGTCAGACATGTGGCCCTCTGTCTCCTCTTCCTCCCAGAAGTCCTGAAAGAAGGAGATTTGAATACAGGAGAAAGCCAAAGGCAGAGGGCCTCTCAGGGCTCTGCATTTAGCCACCAGGGAAGCACTTGCTTTGCGTGTCACCAAGTAAGAACAGAATCATTAACACATTCTGAGACTTTTTTTAGACAGAGTGCAGGCCTGAATTTAGGTCTCCCATGCCACCCTGGGATCCCCCAGCAAGGAATGTCATCAGCTGCCAAGAGGGCCCAGGAGTCTGCTGAGACTGTTCTTGGACAGTTTGCCAAGAGTATTGCCGTGGCTCTGGCAAAGGGGCTATATGATCAGGGAGGCAGCAAAGATGCTTTGGCCTGCGTTTATCTGAACCTCCCGAGAACTGGCCTCACCTTTGGCTCAGAATCTACAAGGAAGATGACTTGGCCCTGACTAACTAGAGAGTCAGAAGAGACTATGAAGGTTCCCCACTCCAGCTTTTTAAACCCCTTTTGAATTCCTTCCTTCATCTGTCTTCAGTCCTTAGTATGTCTTTGGGAAGACCCAAATGGAGAGGAAAATAGTGAACTCTTAGTGGCTGCTGCCTCACAGCCACTGAGCCTGAGCAGAGGTGGATCCACATGTCTAGTTCCTGGTCCCCCATAAGCATCATGAAAGAAAATTACTGGAGGTTTTATAGGGTTTTTTTTTTCATTAAGAAAATAAAAAGAGGTTTTTTTTTATTTTAAATTCAATATACCTTCTTCTCATTTGCAAAGCCTGGATTAATATTAAAGAAATATTTATTGAATTTCCACTGTGCAGGTATTATTTTAAGTAAGGTCCTCATGGAGAAATATACTGCTTTAAAACCAACAGTCTAAGAGGAAATAAAAGACATAAAGCCCACTTTTAGGTCCCTCAGTAAGTTCTGAAAAGGAACATTCATCACCCACACAGCAGCCACAGTTCTCTGCTGGGGAGAGAAGACCTGCTGTCACCAAATGCCAAAGTTGACCATGTGTGTAACTCACACTTAAGGCTTAATGTTACCTGGCATGTGGGCTCTTTCTTTGGCATGTGTATCATGTGCTCTCTTAGTAGACTCTCTGGTACATTCCTATTTTGTTAAACTTGCTTATTCCAATATTTCCTTGCCACTTTGATACAATAGGGCTTAGAAGTTGAAAACATAGATGCAGGAGCCAGGCTGCTGGTTCAAAGGGGTCTCCCAGTCACTGGCTGTGAGCTCCAGACACTCTGTGACTCATGGGGCCAGTGTTCATGGACGTTACTGTATTAATGTTGAAGCCCTTACAATAGTGTCTGGACACACCATCATCAATACATTTTCTTCTCTCCATTTATCTTTCCCTCCCTCCTACTTTTTAAAAATTATGGACAATTGATTTTCCTGCTGTTTAATTAGTCAGCATATGTTAAAGAACCTGCCAAATTAATGACACGTCAATGCTCTAAAAGGAAACATAATGTGAGGTTTTGATACTGGATGGAGGAGAAATGGAAAAAAAAAAACACACCATAATATATATCCTCCCATGATCAAATTTTGAAACTCATGAGAGATTTTTTGAGTGAAGTTGTAATTGAGTCTTTATCTTCCATTTCTGTATTTAGATTATGTGCTTCTTCCTAAGGATGAATTTTCTTACTTTATAATATTGTTTTTCTTAAATGTAAAGAATGTGTTTCCTCTGCTGTTCGACATCAGCTCTGAGCCCTGATTGAGCTGAATCACAGTATCCGGCTTCGTGAATGGACTGGGATCCTCCAGGTACCACTGGGCCAAGGGGCCGTGCCTTTCCCCAGGCAGGGTTGGGTCCTCCTTCCCTAATCCGTGGAGGCAGAGCAGGGAGACTTCTTTCAGATATAAAAGCAGTCTGATTTTAATAACCACACACAACTTTTAGGTATTAGATCTGATTTGATTCAGAATTTTCATCACAGCTGCTTGTCAAAACCCTTCCCTGCTCCTTCCCCCAATCCCCGTCCCCTCTTCCCCTCCTCCACTGCCCCCTCCTCCAATCCCCTTCCCCTCCCTCTCCCTTTCTGCCTTCCAGCTTTCCCTCCCATCCTCCTATCTCCTCAGCCTGATGGGTGGGGAATGCAGTCCTGTTGGTTTGTGCTATGCTAACATAGCTCTCCCCCCACGTGCACCCCATCTCTCCTGCACTCTGCTCTGGGCTTCTCTAGTCCTGGGGCATGGGGAGAGATTCTTAAAGAAAAGCAGTTCTACTAATACTGTCAACCGTAGGGCTTCCATTATGACAGGCATCCCAAATGCTGATTGGGACACCTCCATGTGTTTTTCCAGAGTTCTACATCGACCTCCCTGATTTGTGTAGTTTTCATGGGTGATGTACTCATACAGTCTTGGGATTCCCTCTCCTGAACTGCTCCTATGCACAAAAGACCTCCCAAGCACATTTTATTTCTGTGGCCTTTTTGCCCCAGCAGGTAGCCCTTGGTGACTAAATCCCACCAAAAAGGCTCAAGCTCAATAAACTTTTTTGTTGTTCAAGTAGCCAGTGCGAACTTTGTGTTGGCTTGCGTATCTCACCATGGGAGTAAACTTAATTTGTTCTTGCCCTCTCTGCTCTCCCTGCCCAGGATGGCTGTTCCATGTTGTATATGCTTTCAGATTTCTTCAGACAGGAAGCAAGAGCCAGCCCTGAGGGGCATATGTGGCCCCCAGGCCCAGGGCCACCTACCAGGCCCTGTGCTAGGGTACCAGGGTGGGCCCATGCGCTCTACAGCTCAGCTGACAACAGGGTTCAGAGATCCTGTCTCCTTGCTCATAGGTACCCCTGTGTATCTCAGTGGGTATCTTGGAGACCCCGTCTGTAGCATGAGATGACAGGGAGGAGCCTTCACCTAACTCTCCTTAAGTTAGAAGGACCAGATCCCCCACCTCTTAGTGAGACTTGGAGGAGGCTGATGGTGACTCCTCTGAGCCGCTCTCCTAAGAATGTGAATCTGTTTTGGGCTTTTGCTAAAATGCAAAAGAAGAGCCCATCCCTTGTCCTGTTATACTAACAAATTGCTAGTGTAAGTCCTTTCCTGTCTCTTGAGTGGCATACTTGATTTGACCAAATCTATTACCACTGCTTTTGTCTGTCAGTGTGTAGTTACTGTTTAATGGGATTAGATAGAAAAATATATTTGAGATTGTAATCCAGTTACTATTGGTTGTGTAGCATTAAGAGCAACTAATCTGTAAGCAGAAAGACTCAGTTTGAGTCTCAAGAATTTTATAAGATAAAATTCATTAATAGCTATCAACTGGTTAAAACAGAATTTGTCAAATGACATCTTTCATGTAATATTTGCTTTATTATTATAATCATTAAAGTATGATGATGACAGTGTTCTTCCAAGTTCACTATGTTAAATAAAATAATATAGGTTAAAATTCTCTACTAATGTTCATTTTAATTCATATTTAATGTGAATTTTAATTCATTGGTATAGAAACTTCACATTTCTCTATCGTTTTGAATTAATTTAAGCTTCTTTTCCATTTTCACTTCATTCATGACAATTTTCGTGTAATTTGTATATCTGGCTATATATATTCCTTACTGATGCCTGTTCTTTCTTAATGAACTTGCATTTTGCGGGGATTTGTGCATTTAGATATAATTTGTAGATACAATTCCTTTAGCAAGTAGGATCCTGGCACCCACAAAATTCTCATTAATGAGAATCCTATGAAATAAGAGAAGAGCTTAAAAACACATTTTTCAGATAGTGTTAATTTCTAGAATATAAATCTATGAAATCTGCCATGGTCAATTGTAACTTAGCTCTTGTTTATCATGATAATGGAATCACTAACTCAGTTGTTTTGTTTAGAAATCTTAAATATAATAATATAGATTGTAACCTCACAACCAGAAACGTGCCGTTTCTGCTATGCTTTCATTTGATGTTTTATATTGTCAAGTGGAGAAAACTTTCTAACATTTGGGCAGCATTGCAGAATCCTATTCAGAATGAGACCTAGAGATTGCTGGCAAGATCCTTGACATTTGCCCATTGAATACTGAAGCTTGGATATAATTCGCAGCAGGTTAGCCTTAACCAACAGAGTGGCTCGTCACTTGCTGTGTGGCTTTCCTTTGTGTGACCGGCACAGCTCACTTTGCTTTTCCACATGTGCTGTGCAGCTCTCCCCTCCCACCGGCCCTCGTGCTGTCACCTCTGCTTGCAAACTTTAAGGTGGGTTTTAGACAGATCTGCCTTACTGTCGTAGAACTATTTAAATTAGCAATTCATTGCAGTGTTAACATGTCTGTCAGTGATATCCCACCCATGTGGACCTGACTGCTCTCTTCTACCACATCTTTTAGTTAAAAGTGTGTCCACTGGGAACTCAATGTTCTATAACATCAGGATGTCTTCACTCTTATGTATGAGATTCCTAATTGCTCTCTGTAGGTATACAAAGGTGTATTCTGTTTCAGATTATGCATGCATTTCCTATTCATTTCAAACAGTCTGCATTGGCATGATTTAAAATGTTTTAGGCACAACTTAATTGAACTTTGAATATTTGACTTTCATCGCCGTTAAAATGTCATGTTAGAAGTAAAAGTTACATAAAGCTAACAAAATACATAGATGATGAAAATATGCCATGTATCTAAGCAAGCATTAAAGAAAAAAATCTAAAAATTAAAATGATAGCCTGATTCTATTAGCAATTTTATGGTAGCTATAATAGATTATACTCTTAAATATGCAAAGTTTTACAGGATTTACCTGGAGCAGTAAGTGTGCTCATCAATGCCTTGTGGTAAAGCATGAAAATTATAGCTTCATTTTTAAGTCTTGTTAACTTTTCAGTTGAAGTGCTTATTAGAGTGTTTGTTCTAAAGCAGATGTGGACTCTTTTAGAAAGTAAATGCTGACACAGAATGAGATATATGCGTCACCAAAAATATTGGTTGCTAAGGAGATGTTTGGATATACGTTTCAGTTTATACAAGACTAAATTAAGAGCAAAAATAGTTGAATACATTTCTGTAACAAGTAGTGGTGGTAGGGAAAGAGTTACTCAAACTTCTAAAGTGAAAAAATTAACAGAGATCACTTTGGATTATGAATATATTCCAGGGTGTAGGTGGCAGAGGCAGAGCTATACTCTTTCACTCCGTTCTGGGAGAATGAAGTACAGTCCTGTGTGACTTAATGACTGGAATGCATTTGAGAAATGTGTTGTTAGGCAATTTTATCATTATATGAACATCATAGAGTGTACTTTTGCAATCCTAGATAGTGTAGCCTACTACACACCTAAGCTATATGGTCTAGCCTACTGTTCCTAGACTATAAAAACCTGTACAGCAGGTTACTATACTGAATACTGTAAGCAACTGTAACACAATGGTAAGTATTTATGTATCTAGACATATGGAAACATAGGAAAGGCACAGTGAAAATATGCTATTATAATCTTATGGGATCACTGTGGTATATATGAGTGGTCCCTCATTGGCCAAAATGTTGTTATGTGGTGCATGACTGTACAAACAAGATTCTAAAAGTACCCCAATTGTGTTACTATGTGATGGTGTGTACATGAGTACGTGTGTGTCTGTGGGTGGTCGGCAGTGGTTCAGGTTGTTTTTGGTTCCACGAAGCAGGAAAAAACACAAAAGTAATTAATCATAGATATTAATTATTTGACATATCTGAAAAGTCTGCTGGTATTGTGGGCTTCAGTTAAAGTTTGATCAGGAGTCAGTAACTTTTCTGTGTGATTGCCTTCACTTTTTCCTTTCCTAAGAGTCAACTCAATTATAGCCTGTCTTCCCTTACGGTAAAACAAAGGCTACTACAGTTCTGGATCTCATGTTCTCAAATACATCAGCTAGAGAAAGGAACTTTCTTTTTTTTTTTCTGATTGTCATACAAAAGTCCTCAGCTTTACTGTTATGCTCCTGTCTTGGGTTTTGCCCACATCTGAGCTGTTCATTGAGGTTAATTGAACAACCTGCTTGGATTTGTTTAGACCTGGGAAACCTCCCCATCACTACTGCAATGTGGTGATCAAGTCAATTCAATGCAAAAGTCAAGGCCATTGAAACAGGGGATAGAAAAGGAATTAGCATTGGGAGAACGCACAGTGTTTGCTCTTTGGGAGAATGGGGAATAGGCAGCTGGGAGGATAAATAGGAGTCATGTCTTGTCAGCCTTAGGGTAGTTTTGAAGCTTGCAGTTATGAAAGGACAGAGGGAATTTGGACCTGTTTCCAAAACTCTTGCCCAAAAAATATATTTTTCACAGAATTAAAAATGTTCGAATTTAACCTAATAATAAAAATAGGGCTAGAATGTCAAGGATGGCAAACAATAATAATAACAATATCTGATGGTAATTAATATATTTTTTTTTAATTCCTGCCCCTTTGATGCCTTCTCATCTTATTAAGATATCATTGATCTCAGTGAGGCTGCCTTGATTCACTCTGTCTCAAGGAGAGATACCTCACCCAGCAATTCCCATTCACTTTCTCTGTTTTGATTTTCCCTACATAAGTGGGCATCTTTACTTTACTAATTTATTACTCTGTTGATTATTTCTCTCCTTTAAAAGATAAGCTACACAAGCGCAGGAATTTTTGACTGTTTGGAACACTGAATGAAATAGAGCTTCCATTTGGTAGGAGTTTGATACATATTTGATGGATTTGTTACTATGTATACTTTTGTTACGTTACAGCAGCACCTGAAGTTTACATGGATAGCCATTTTAATAAAGACTTTTAAAGATCATCGAATATAAAACCACTTACATGTCTTTCTCTGGATGCCGTCTGATGCCATTTCTAACCTCTATAACATTGCCCAGTTACCACTGTTCAGCCAAGAACCGTGTAGACCTAGTGTCTAGAACGAGTCTGTGCTACCAAGCAGGAAATTATAGAACAACAGTGGAATTCAGGGTCCTGTGATCTTGCTAATCAGATCCTCACATTATGGAAATGAAGAATTCATGAATAGTTGTTCCACTTGATCTTTAGATGCCAAAAATGAAAATAGATCAGAAGCTTAATTCACTCTCTAGCACTTAACAAGCAATGCATAATATAAAACTGGGACATCAACTGGACCCTGTCCAGCCCAAATTAGAACTGGATGGATCTAGATTTTAAATGCCCAAAATGAAAACTTTTTCCACCTTTACAGTGTTTTGCCTTATGCAAGAGAACTTGTGATAGCCTATTAGATTTATTTATGTTAATACACCATCTTCTTTCATGATAATCTTTTAAAGAATCTAATCTGCGATGGGTAAAGTTGTGTTAGATATACTTGAGCTCAATCAGGGAAATCAAGATGGTCATGAAATGGCCAAATCCTGTCAGCTATTTCACTGTCCCATTATACTGAGTGCTGTAGTTGGTGTGTTGAGTTGCCAAAACAGCATTTGACCACGTGCTTTGGATTTAGTAGTGTCTACCTGGTTCCCAATTACATACCATTTTGGTCCTATGGAAATGCATGATCTTTGCAGTTGAAAGGCTGAGGTTAGATTTTAGCTCAGCTGCAAGCTGTGTGAGGTCTGTACAAGGTAGTTTCATCAGGCCTCGACTTTTTCAGTATCTCTCACAGACCCCAGGAGTGTCTGCTTCTTGGGAAACCCAATACGTATTTGTTGGCTGAAGGTAGAGTCCTCATATATTTAGAGTGATGGGTTTTAAATACAAGCATTTTATTCTTAAGGTGACTTCTTGTGGTTTAAAGTGTAATGAACGTACATAACGCGTAACACAAACTATAGTAAAGTTCATGTGATATGTATAAAATATGACTTTATGGAGATAGATATAAGAACCATTTTCTCCATTGAATGTCACAAAGTATATCTTTCTTTAAAAATAGATCCTTAAGTGCTGACACCAAGTGCTAATTTACCCCAGTATTTTAAGCTCACATTTAAAGTGGTATGACAATACTTAATTAGCTAATTTAAGAAGTTCATTGCTTTTCCTTTTAATCAATAGCATACCTGTATATACACATGCACCCACCAGTAATTGGGTTGCTTTCCAAATTACAATCGTGCCTTATAATAAACATTAGAAACAAAGTTGTTTTTCAAGTTAATGATTTTTCTGACATGCCACAATTGATGTAATTGTAAGTTATATTTTATGATAAGTGGAAAATATGCTCATTTTTAATTTACAAATTAACATTTGATAAAAGTAGTAATCCATATTTAAACATTTAATGCAATGCACATTTAATTTTCAAAACATTGCTTGAGGCAGTAACATTTTCTTATAATTTATCAAATTGCTTTTTAAGATTAAGCTAAAAAATTAGTTTGCTATAGTAAATCCTTGAAAAAATTGTGAATATCATCCCAAACCTCACAACCATCTTAATGAGGACCTTTCTTCTTTTTCATGGTCAGTGTCATAGTTTAGTGTTAATTACTTTTTAAGCTTATGTCATAATCTTAGCAATTTAACTCAAATTAACATGATGGCTCAGATGGCAACTTCAGCAAATGCTCAGGAAATGTGCTGAACACCATTTAAATCTACTGCAGTAGATACCAGATGTGGGTTGTCTATATAAAAAATAGCGTATTATATTCAAATATTTGATATATTAAGGAATATGAGTTCAAAGTTGGGTGTAGATGGTCTTACATGCACGTTTTATATTTAAGATGCTAAACTTGTCAGGGGACATGGTTTTCTCGATATTTAAAAAGTAAGGTATTGTCAGGTTACATATTTTTGCTTTAGGGACTGACACTTTCTTTGATATGTTTACTGGATCGTTAAGGCCAACTGTGAAGTTGATATTGTTTCTTAAGTTCTACTCTTCCATTGAACACTGGTGCACGTCCGATCTCAGCACAATAACCGTTTACAGTAGGAACTCAGAGACCTCCCTGGTACCCCATACACTTTTAATAACTACTGGTCGCATGATGTATTTGATAAAAGATACCAGTAATTGCTGTTTATGGTTGTTTTTGGTTGTCCCCAACTAAATTGTAAGCCTTCTATGAGCTGGGACCAATTCATGTATCTTGGTATAGAACAGAGCTTTAACTAGTCCCTTGTGTATGCTTAGTAATAAATCAGTATTTGGTGATGGTCAGAAGTCCATTTGATGTTTGGAAATCTGCGACCCAACCTGACTCAGTTATTCCTTTCTCTTACATGACATATTAATTTCTACCATGACTTACTCTATCTTTATCATTAGATTCATGCTTTATGGGTATCCAGTGGCAGTGAGTAAATTCAGAGTTAGGCGATGAAATTATCAACATCTGTCTCGAGTTTTGAAACAACCTTCTCAGTATATATTCTAAGTGAAGATGACGAACTTAGAATCCCACCAATTTGTTGCTATGCGTATATGCTTTTAGAATTTGGCACTTGAACTCAAAGTTCATCCTTTACTGTATTATGTATGGCTTTACATCACATTGAAAGTTATGTAATTTCAATGGGAAACTAGAATAAATGGATAGTCTATCTAGAATCTGGCAGTTGGTTGTCCTAAGATGCTTAAAATAAAATAGCTGTCGTTAAAAGCCCTATTAAGAAAACATTCAGATTCCCTGTCCTTATCACAAGCAAAAGTTTGTGCTTTCACATTTCATACAAACATTTAGGATTTAGTGCAATTCTCAGCCTGCAGCGCTACAAGGGAATTAAATCCCAAGAATATTTTTTCCCATTGTACCCAGATTGAAGTATCCCCCGAGCAGCCTCAGCAACTTTCCATTCTGATGGAACTTGCTTTATTAGTGGCTCAAGTTAAATTTTCCTTTTGGATGTTTTATCTGTAGGTGCCAATACACTCGTTTCCACTTTCAACATCTTTTTAAATAATACATATAATGAAACTTATTTTAACCACCGAGTTCCTGGTCAAATGAATCTTATGATGAAAGCATGAGGTGTATTTCTGTACAAGTTATGTAAAATATTTATGTATAAATGCTTTGAAACCATGTTCTGTTTGGTTCATGTTCTGATTGATTGGCATAAATAACTAAAGGAGGATATAATTCTTTTAAATGATAAATCCTAATAACAGATTTGATGACGTGTGTGGGTGATTTTTCGGGGACTAACTTGTGTGGAGAATGCAAGTCCTCCTCGCCTTACCTGCAATTGGGAGCTACAGAAAGCTCTGAAAACCAGAAACTCTTTCATGGGTTCATGGAAAAGTCATTTGGGGTTAAATCTGACTGGAATGATGCACAGTTCTTTACAGTCATTGTTTACCCCACATAATGTGGGGTACCCCACATATTTTTACCTCAGAAATATCAACATGTTTCGTTAATGAGTGCAAACTCAGACTCTGCTGGGAGCGTTATTTGAAAATGGTAGGTGCATCTTTCTAAATCCAAACAAATTTGACTATGGAAACACATCTGATTTCGGGGATTTACATAACCAACTGGGGAACCTGTAACAGATAAAGGTTAATATTTGTTTCTACTAAGATAATGACGGGGTCATGATCAGGCATAGAGAAATCTTACTGTGGTTGGGAACATGCAGGCATTTTGGTGCCTGTTGCTGACTCTTGAATGACCGTGATTTATATTTTTCTCAATGTCTGTGCCTGTGGCAGAGAGAAGGAAGAAAGCAAATGCAGGAGCATCCAAGGTGATGGGTCACACCAACCAGAAGGGCAAAATATTAAAATAACAGCCATCTAGTCTTAATAGAAGCTAACTTCTGGCAGCTATGAAAAGTACCACAGAACAGTTTTCATGAAACTGCTTGAAGACCCAGAGCTACACAGAAAAGCCCTGAAACGATCCGATTCTAAATTAAGGGCTTCCTAGGGAAAGTTAGGGTTTGAGTAATGACTGAACTTAGCCGTGATTGCTCCACATCGTAATTGCCCATTTACTCTCTGTACCCTCCTCTAGACTGTTGACTCTGTGATCCTAGGAGTTTCTGTCCGTGCTGTTGAGCGAGGGGGTCTCAGCTCCTGGAATAGCATCTGCCAGTTCATTCTGTATTTGCCAATAAGCGGGTGAAGTATGTTTAGTTACAGTCCAGTGACTGTACGTCTGCACATCGTGCTTTAAATCTGTGACGTTTAATGGGGTATGGTGCCGCTGGGGAAAGGGAAGGAAGTGGCCATGTGCTTCTAGAAGTTGTAACAGAATCTCTTTGGATAGAGAAGAGGGACTTGTTTTGAAAGTACAGTGCTCGTGGCATCCCATCCAAATTCTAGCATGTCTTGTGGTTCACTTCATCTGCTGAGAATTTCTAGTGTAGGGAGCCACTATTACTGATGGAATATTTCCTATTTTTCTTTTGTACGGAGTGAAAAACAAGGGTGACAACCACTGTTACAAACAGCACATAGGCTATTCAAACACAATCATGAATAACGCACATTAATTTACAGGCTTAGCAGTTCTAGTAGATGACTGTTTTAATGTATGTTTGAGAGAAAAACCATGCCATGCGTTTCCTTTTGGTTAAGTAGGTCTGTGGGAACAT
The DNA here is from genome assembly GCA_963574885.1 of Lepilemur ruficaudatus. Lineage (NCBI taxonomy): Eukaryota > Metazoa > Chordata > Mammalia > Primates > Lepilemuridae > Lepilemur > Lepilemur ruficaudatus. Next base: position 525 of record CAUYRT010073978.1, on the reverse strand, counting down.
GCAGACAGACCCGGTATGCTTCTGTTGGTGGATCTTAATGCATGCAAATGACAGACAGAGTTCTAAGGGGGAATATACACTGTTTTAGAGTTGGCTTTCAAACCCCGAGTCTAGCATTCACACAGTTCACAATTCTAAGATTCTATAAATCTATACTTTTCCACATTGCCAGTAAATTCTGCCCTGTAGAATTACAGCTCTGAACTGCATGTTGTATTTTCCTGTTTCTTTGGACTCAATAACCTTGGGACCACGGAGCACATCTGCTGAAGTAATGCTGGGGAACTTTCATGGCGAAAGAAATAGAGGCTTATGAATATTACCTAAATTAGAAACCTAACCAATACACACACTCAAACCTTAGGATGTAAATACCAAGACTTCGGAGGCAAAAGGTAGTAGGATGGTTTAAACAAGCTGAATCCTCATTTATCATAGTAGAAAGTAAAAAGAAAATGTTTATTTGGATACTACGAGCATTTTGATATTTTGATATTATTTAGAGATGTGGAAGTAACGGGTAGG
>CAUYRT010073976.1:0-44798 GCA_963574885.1 Lepilemur ruficaudatus | reverse complement strand
AAGGTCAGGAGTTCAAAACCAGCCTGAGCAAGAGCGAGACCCCGTCTCTACTATAAATAGAAAGAAATTAATTGGCCAACTAAAAATATATAGGAAAAAGTAGCTGGGCATGGTGGCGCATGCCTGTAGTCCCAGCTACTTGGGAGGCTGAGGCAGTAGGATTGCTGGAGTCCAGGAGTTTGAGGTTGCTGTGAGCTAGGCTGACGCCAAGGCACTCACTCTAGCCCAGGCAGCAGAGTAAGACTCTGTCACAAAAAAAAAAAAAAAAAATGACTCTATTCTTTATGCCTTTTTTTTTATTTTTTTGAGACAGAGTCTCACTCTGTTGCCCTAGTTAGAGTGCACTGGCATCATTCTAGCTCACTGCAACCTCAAACACCTGGGCTCAAGTGATCCTCCTGCCTCAGTCTCCTGGGTAGCTGGGATTGCAGGTGTGTGCCACTATGTCCAACTAAGTTTTCTATTTTTTGTAGAGATGAGATCTCACTCTTGCTCAGGCTGTTCTTGAACTCCTTGACCTCAAGCAAGTCCTTCCGTCTTGGCCTCCCAGAGTGCTAGGATTACAGGCATGAGCCATTGTGCCCAGCCCTATGTACTTTTTTTGTGTGTGTGACAGTCTCATTCTGTTGCCTGGGCTAGAGTGCCGTGGCATCAGTCTAGGTCACAGCAACCTCAAACTCCTGGGCTCAAGCAATCCTTTTGCCTCAGCCTCCTGAGTAGCTGGGACTACAGGCATGCGCCACCATGCCTGGCTAATTTATTCTATGTATTTTTTAATTGGCCAATTCTTTCTATTTTTAGTAGAGATGGGGTTTCGCTCTTGCTCAGGCTGGTTTCGAACTCCTGACCTTGAGCAATCCTCCCGCCTTGGCCTCCCAGAGTGCTAGGATTACAGGCGTGAGCCACCGCGCCCAGCCTGTACTTTTATTTTATGTTATTTTCCACTTTAATTAATGTTTCTTGGGATGGGATTGTTCCTATCTTTCTCACCATTGTATCACCAGCACTTAGCATATAGCCTGGTGCATATTAAACGCATTTAAAACAATTATTGATGAGGAACTTCAGCAAATATTTGTTGAATGTTTACTTTGTGCCCAGTCACAGGGAATGTATCACCTCACCCAATCTTTAGCAACCTCTTGAGGTAGGTAATGATTACCCCCACTTTAAAAGATGAAGAAACAGGCCCAGAGAAATTAAATCACTTGCTCTAGGGTATATATTTTGTTAGTGGCAAAGGCAAGATTTGAACTCAGTTTTAAGTCCTGAGCTCTCTCTAAAGCTGATTCTGTTAATATTTTACCAGAACAACGTAAAATGTACTAGTCACTCAACCAAAGAAAATTATGTAGGGGATTAAAGCCTGGAGAGCAAGGTTATAGATTCAAATGACTGTTCTCTTCGGTCTGAGTAAGGGAACAGCTTCGCAGAGGTCAGGCCAGGAAGAAGTAGATTCAAATGACTAAGTGATGGATTTTAGGTTAGAAACCATATGCTGAAGGATTTTAGTGGTTCTTTAGGAAAAAAAATAAAATTAGTAATTATTAAGTGGGAATTTTTAAAAACATTGTCACTGGAATAATAAATTCTTGTCAGTATGACTAAAAGGAAAAAAAAGATTACTACTATAAAGGTTCTGACTATTTCTTGGAGAATAAGGATGAGGCTGGCCTTCGAATCCTTTAAAGCTTCTGTGGGCATTTTGCTTTCTGGAGTCATTATTGTTTAGTTTATGTCGCAGAAAACTATTAGGGGAAATTGCTGTTCTTTAGGCTTTTTTTTTGATAGTCTGAAAGAAAAATTTTAAGAAAGTAACAGCTTGTTATCAAATGCCTTGTGTGCCATTTACTGTTTGAAAATGGAGTTAGCATTTGAGGTTTCATGGACCATGGAATCTTATTATTAACCACTTTTAAAACTCTGAGATATTTAAGTTCTGAGGAATGAATTGGAAAGTTATATTGCTTCAGAAGGCCCATTTCTGGACCGAAACTTTAATTTGTATGCTGAAGGGGTGAATTTATAGAGTTGACTATAAATTTCCTTAATATATTTCCAGCTCAATCCTTTCCTCTACAAAAAACCAGTTAATTTCAACATATTAACTTGTGAGATAATGAATAAGGAATACTTGTGAGACTTCCCTCAATATTAAACTCAAAATAAGTCTATTTGTAACTGTGTTGATTTTAAAAAAAATGAAATCAATCATGTTCCTTTCCAGAAAATCAAATATTCATTTGTAATGGGACCATGTTTATTGAATTCCAATTTAAATGAGGTCCAGGGAAATTCTGAAGTAGGTAGACTGAAATCAAGGCAGTGGCATTTTAGAGAGTGATCATTCTAAAATTCTATGGAGCATGTTTGTGATTCTCCTTTTCAACTTTCTTGATAAACCTAGCTAATCGATTTGGTTTAATGTTCTAAAATGAACTAGCTATATTTCAGAAAGTTTCCTCCAGGTGATCTAATGTTTATTTCACTGATTGGAAAGGGATCTCCCACTCTCACAACCCCAAATCGCCCAATATGGCAGAAGTGAATTCTCTAGGCTCTTTCTTTTTTCTACCTTGGCTGACCAGTAGGTGGCATTGCTTGCCCTGGCTGCTACCTCCAGTCTACTTTCTTCTTTTGAGAACCTGAATAGCCAGTTAGGTATTTGTTATATTCTTGTTGTATCCATTCTAATTTGTCCAGTCTGATTTTTGAGCTCATCTGTGATCCCAGTAAGGAGAGCCCCATGACAGCTAAAGTGTCTTTGATACCCAGAGAGCTTCTTTAATGAACCTTGGGGATTATATCATGTGGTCCCAGAGGGTATTCAAAGTGAATGACTAATTCTCCCAAAACAACCGAGGTTCCTCTGGACCTGAGAGGCGAAGAAATGACTGAGCACTGAAGTGCTGCAGAGGTGATTATGGTTAATATCCTGTGAAAGTTATAGATGACTTCATACCAAGCATAAAATTAAATAGGTACATTAAAAACTTTAAAACCCTATTCATGACTTCAAAACTTTTAAATGAGGTTCAAGCGAACAGTTGATTGTGAATTAAATTGCTCTTTGCTTGAATAAATAAAGCAAGTTGAACTTCTTTGCATCTAGCAATCAATATTATGTAGATAATTCACATTAGGAAAAGACGTCTCCATTGAGATAGAATCATGGCTAGGCATTGGTTCATATACTACTATTTCAACAGCTGTCAGTTGAACTATTTCTTCTTTTTGATGTTTTTCACATTTAAGTAATTCACCAATAGTTTTGAGCTATGATACTGTGAAAATTTTCCTCTTATTTAGTGTGGATTAGCTCTATTATCACCTGATGTTACTTGGAGACTTGTTAGCTACAGTTAAATTACATTTGTTAGAAACAAGAGTTTTTAAAGTTGGAATATTAACAGTTTCCTGTATTTATAAAAATATAGACCATACTTGCCTGCTCTTGGTCCAGGGCCTATATGAATGATTTCCTGCTGCTACATGAGGTTGAGTTGCCCATGAGAGAAGCAGCTGAATCACAGATCAACACCTTCAATTCAGAATGTTACCTCTGGAATAGCAGAGATGTAAAAGCAAAGGGGAAGTTGAGAGGAATCCATGGCTTCTAGAGAATTTCCCTTCACTACACCTGCTGGAAAGCAGTGTTGTAAGCATTGTCTTAGTTTAAATGTCTGAATTCTTCACGTTGCTTTGATAATAAGGATTTCATTATCTCTGGAGCTTAGTAATTGGTTTCAGGAGTAGCATGGACAGTTAGGTGGTGAATGTCACACATGAAATTATTGTTAGATTTATTAACATTGCTGATTTGTGGCTCATTTTTACACTGACATTTGTTTTCTCTGTCCACAGTGTTTTATTAGCTATGGCCTGTTCCTCCTAATTAGAACCAAATATTCCAACCAAATGTTGGACGTGGATTTTAGTAGCCTGTGAGAGATCATGTTCTCCTGATTGACAGTCACGGGGACCTATCTATGTGCTTCATTTTCTTTTCTTGTTGTGTCTTTTTTTTTTTTTTTTTGAGACAGAGTCTTGCTCTGTTGCCCAGGCTGGAGAGCAGCAGCCCCATCATAGCTCACTGCAGCCTTGAACTTCTGGGCTCAAGCGATCATCCCGCCTCAGTCTCATGAGTAGCTAGGATTACAGGTGTGTGCCACCATGCCCAACTTTTTTTTTTTTTTTTACACGGAGCCTCACTCTGGTGCTCAGGCTAGAGTGCTGTGGCGTCAGCCTAGCTCACAGCAACCTCAAACTCCTGGGCTCAAGCGATCCTCCTGCCTCAGCCCCCGCTAGTAGCTGGGACTACAGGCATGCGCCACCATGCCTGGCTAACTTTTTTTTTTATATATAGATTTTTAGTTGTTCAGATAATTTCTATTTTGTTTTGATAGAGACCGGGGTCTCGCTCTTGCTTAGGCTGGTCTCAAACTCCTGACCTCAAGCGATCCTCCCGCCTCGGCCTCCCAGAGTGCTAGGATTATAGGCATGAGCCACCGTGCCCAGCCCAAACTAATTTTTTTATTGTTTGTAGAGACAGGGTCGTGCTATGTTTCTCAGGCTGGATTCAAACTTCTGGGCTCAAGTGACCCTCCTGCCTCAGCCCCCCAAAGTGCTGGGATTACAGGCTTGAACCACAGTGCCTGTGCCTCATTTTCTGTGGATCTGGAGGATTATGACTCATCTTTTTGAGTCTCCAAAGAATCTCCACTTTGAGCATCAGTCTCATTGCCCTGGAGACAGTGTGCCTCCCCTGACGGTCTTGAACCTCTCATTGTTCATGGGCCCTGTAAACTGAATTTTATATAAACTACCTTGTTAGTCAGGATTCAGTTACAGAGAACAGAATCTGCTGTGTTTTAAGCGGAAAGGAATTTTTTATAGGTTACTAAAAAGGCCTCAGAATTGTTTGAAGGACCCTCAGCTGAGGAGACAGACACCAGAATGAATTCCCAAAGCCTGTTGCCCAACTGGGCTACCAAAGCTGCTCCTGCCAAATTGGTACCGACTCTGGGTCCATCCTACTTCCTATCTATCTGCACCAGCATGAATGATGCCCCATGTCCTGTCTTTGTTATGATTAATTCGGTTTTGCATTCAAATGTTGAGTGCATGTTTTTGGCAGAATTAAATCATATTCAGAACTCATAGCTGCAAGGAGATCTGGGAAAGGTAATTTAGCTTTTTGGCCATGATGGTATAAGAAGGATAACACAAAGAGATTGAAACAGATGATGAGTGTGCCAATCCATATTTTTTTTTTTTGTCATTACCAATAGTCTGTATTTAAATCAGACCAACCCAAACTTACTTTCCAAATTGGTAAAAATCCATTCCTCCAGGCTGTGTTTTGGCACGATGGGTAGTAAGCAGATAGCCAGAACATATTTATACAGATCGCTGAACTATTTTTCCTTTATGCTGCCATGCTTCTACTTTTAAGTAAAAAGCAGTATTTAAATTAATAAGAACTAGCTAACATCTTTTGTTGAGGCTTACCTGAGAGTTGGTGAGGATAACTAGTGGACATAGGATACAACAGTACCACTCAAGCAGATACTGTTGCCTAAAGACACAATCATCTACATCAGAGGATGTTATTCTCAAAGACATGTAGTACAAGTGAATTTCAAAGATTAATTGTTGAGTTGTGTGGCACCAGGCAACTTGTTGGTACATTCCTCTGTCTGCATTTCTGTCTTTGGTGGCATGGCACACATCAGGGCTGTTTTAGTGTGGAACTCAGTGAGTGGCAACCAGCCACTGTGTTTTTCTTTCGGTTGTATTTTATGTGCCTTATTGGGGGATTGAAGTGTTCTAGTTTTCTTAAAAAAAATCCCTTTGTTCCTATGCAAATGGTGGTTCACTTGAAATAACTTTATTAAGCTAACTTCACCGTTAAAGAATATCTCAATGCAAAGGATATAGACAAATCATATTAAGGAACTAATAGGTTTTTAACCGATCTAAATGAGCAAATGGTTTTTTTGCCTCCCTCTTGTCCATGCTAAAACGTCTTCCCAATAAATTACGTATTTACTTTCCAAGCTGGATTTCACAAGCAAGGCTAAATGATAGTAATATTTTCCTTTATTTACTCTAAGAACTGATCTAAATGAATACTCACTCTCCTTTAATTATTCTAATCACTGACTCTTAATTAGTGTAATGCTGTCCCTGATTGATTGTTGAGGCACTAGTTCAGCCATTCTCATAATAGATATCTTCATCTTTGTTTTAATAACTGTAGATAATGTAGTGTTTACATGTCCCATACACTGAGAAATTCATGCTGCTATAAATCTCTTGGCTCTAAGCCATAAAAGTAGCAGTATGAGTGCTGCTGATATCATTGCCATACCATTTAACGTACTATAGAACAAGCCCTGCACTTGGAGTTTCATTTTGGCAAGAATATGTTGTAAAATGTAGAACATTTTCAGCTTTTGGAAAGGCCAAGCCTATGCCTCTTGCAACATTGTAGTAAAGCCTTTTGTATCTTATAGAGTCAGACTCCTTTTTTTCCTTTTTCAGTTCAGATTCTTTCACCATGTGTAACAGGTGAGAGAAATAGGTAATGTTTGTAAACATCGATTAAGTAATACATTGAAGATTGGCAGAGAAAAATGGCTCATCATGGAAGACAAAATTGCATCACTGTTAAAGAAATGGGTTGAAATCATATAGACTTGGATACTAAACTAGCTCTCTCACCTATAGGTTGGATAAATTACTTCTTCAATAGTCTATTTCCTCGTGTCTTAAATGAGATTAATAATACCTCCTTGTGAAGTTATTGTAAAGATTACATTATACCTAAAGCACTTGGCACAGTATCTAGAACATAGTTAATATTCAATAAATTTACTGATTATCACTACTGATACAGTGCCAGGCAGACATTGAGTTTTCAAAAGCTGGTAGAGAGGGTTCTCTCGCACAGGTTCTCTTGCTAGCAGATGCTTCCTGTTGTCTTCTCAGCTTGCACGCTTTGATGACGCAGCTGCCATGTGGGAGAGGTACATTGTTAAGGAAATGAGGGCAACCTCTGGCCACCAGCTAGCAAGGAACTGAGGTCCTTTGTCCAACAGCCTGTGAAGAACTGACTGCTGTGAACAATCACTGAGTGGGCTTGGACCGTTGATCCTTCCATAGCTGGACCTTCAAGTGAGACTGTAGGCCATGGGTCAACACTTTGACAAAGACATCATGAAGCAGGGGACCCAGATAAGCTTGCTCAGACTCATTCCCCATTGAAACTGAGATAATCAATGGGTATGGTTTTAAGCTGCTGATTTTGGAGTAAATTGTTATGCAGCAATACAAAAGAATACAGATTTGATCAGAAAGAATGGGTGAGAGCAAATTCAAAGACCATGCAAAAGATGCTTATTTACACTGAAGGTTATAGAAAATATTGCAACTTTTATTATTCTTTTTCAGGATATCTTTTGCTGAATAGATGATAGTGACTGTATTTTCTTTTTACAATTATCTTTAGTCTATTTAACAAAATAATACTTTTTATAGAAAAGTTAGCAAATACAGAAGTTCAAAGTAAAAATAAAATTGTCATAATTTTACCACCCAAATGTAACTACAATTTTTTTTTTTTTTTTTTTGAGACAGAGTCTCACTCTTTTGCTCAGGCTAGAGTGCCATGGCGTCAGCCTAGCTCAAAGCAACCTCAAACTCCTCTGCTCAAGCGATCCTTCTGCCTCAGCCTCCCAAGTAGCTGGGACTACAGGCATGCGCCACCATGCCTGGCTAATTTTTTCTATATATATATTTCTAGTTGGCCAATTAATTTCTTTCTATTTTTAATAGAGGTGGGATCTTGCTCTTGCTCAGGCTGGTTTCAGACTCATGACCTTGAGTGATCCTCCTGCCTCTGCCTCCCAGAGTGCTAGGATTACAGGCGTGAGCCGCTGTGCCCAGCCAACTACAGTTATTATTTTGGTATACATCTGCTGTCTCCCTGTCTCTCTCTCTCTTTTTTTCCTACGAAATCAGGATTGTACTCTAACTGTGTTTTGTATCCTGTCTTCTAATCTAACCACATATTGCAGACATTCTCCATTTCGTATTCTTCCACAACATCTTTTAAGTAGCTGTATGGTTGCCCATTGTTTATACATTACAATTTATTTAACCAAACTTCTATTATTAGACCGACACTTTATACTATATTTAAATACATGGAACTTGGACTATCCCAGAAAATCAAGGTTACGTGGATAATGGTTGTGTTTTGTTTCAGGCTTTGCTTTATCTCAGAGACATGAGTGGTACGTTTTTAGAACTAAAGGAGGACATGCTTTGTAAAGCCAGTTCTTCTAAGCAGACTGTGCAGCATTATTCTCCAGAAAGTCTCATCCGGGTCATTTCGGTCCTGTGTTAGATGAAAGGGCTTAGATAATTGAACCAAGTGACTGACTAGTGGTAACAAGTTTGGGAAATGTTTAGCATCTGTGAACTCATCGTTTAAACAAAGTCTTGGACTTCAGGGGAAAAGATACCATCTTATGAAATCTAGCTACAAAACCGTAGAGAAACGTCAGAATAAAAATCAAGTGGCTGACCTATGCCAGTGAGTCAGATTCCACTGGAACCAGCAGAGACACATTTGTGACCACAGTTTCACCATTTGACAGAGAAACAGTGTCCGTATTTTTCAGCTTTTTTCTTTTTGATTGTTAATCTTGTCTTTTTCTCCATTAAGTGGCCTAAAATCAGTTTTAAAACAGATGCTTAAACATTTAAAAAAACTATCAGAATTTCCCAAATAACTGTCTTCCTAAATGTTTTATACTGTAGTTCCTTGGTTTTTGGCAAGTCATTTTTTAACTCAAGTAAAATAAAAAGTAAGTAAAGTAAAATTGCCAGCAAGTTTAAAAGTGCTCAATTCAGACTTTCTTCACTCTCCTCCAAATACATTTTATTAAACATAAGAAATGAATTAACAAAGTATGGGTAGTCATGCATCTGATGCAGGGTTTTGCCCTAGAATCTAGATATGTTAATGCCTTTTCCAATCCTAAATTTCTACAGTTTTATGTTTTCATCAGTAAGAGTGATTAGAAAAATTATTGGATGACATCTAACACCAGGGTTAATTAAGAGTTTTCATTCTTCTCTGACCACACCTCAATCCTAATGAAGTCGCTCTTTTTATATGTGCTTCCTAGTGAGTTGACTCTATGTCCACATAATTGGCTGTGCTGATTCTTTCAAATAGAATATTGGAATTTGAAGGATCTCAAGGCACTTTTTCTAGTTGCAAAGGTCTTGACCCTGTGTCCTGGTCCAGCAGTTATGCTCTTGCTCTAAAAGTTTTGAGAAAAAGGCTTTATGTAATTGATGTTCTATTAATACATCTATTAGATTGTGAAATTTTGGGGCTTCTTCCTAGAAAATGTACTATATGAAGTGAAAAGGTTTTGTACTTCCATATATATGTGAGAATTCTCATGGCTTTGAAGGAGTGTCTGACCTCTGATTGCATCAGAATTCCACAATGCTACACATAAAGTGAAGCTGACTTTGCATTTCTAATCAGAAATGAGATGAACATAAATTCTACTGTATATGTTTCAAAAAAGATTTTTCAAGCTAAAAGACAAACCCCAAATGTATAAAGGTGGTAGAAAGAAATATCAGAAAAGGAGAATTTGAAATGAATGTGAACATTATTTCTCCCTAATTAACCTGGAAAGGTTACTAGCTTTTTAGGGAAAAAAAAATGCAGTGGGGGTTCTTAATATCCAATTTTTTTTTTTTTGAGACAGAGTCTCTGTTGCCTAGGCTAGAGTGCCGTGGCATCAGCCTAGCTCACAGCACCCTCAAAATCCTCTGCTCAAGTGATCCTTCTGCCTCAGCCTCCCAAGTAGCTGGGTCTACAGGCATGAGCCACCATGCCCGGCTAATTTTTTCTCTATATTTTTAGTTGGCCAATTAATTTCTTTCTATTTTTGGTAGAGACGGGATCTCGCTCTTGTTCAGGCTGGTTTTGAACTCCTGACCTTGAGCTATCCTCCCGCCTCAGTCTCCCAGAGTGCTGGGATTTCAGGCGTGAGCTACCATGCCCAGCCCTTAATATCCAATTTTTGATATATTCTATTGACATAGGGAAGAATGTAAGTATTTCTTGAACAGAGCAAGGCTCTGGGAACTTGTCAATTGATAATCCAAAGAGAAGGTTTTAGAATCTCAGCTTCTGTAGCTAATAAACCTGTGACTAAGATGCATCACACGCCTGGACAGCACATGCCTTTCTTTTTCCTTTTATTTCCTTCTGCTAAATTAGTTTTCTTTTTTTTTTTCCTCTCGTTCTTTTGAGACAGAGTCTCACTCTGTTGCCTGGGCTAGAGTACCGTGGCATCAGCTTAGTTCACAGCAACCTCAAACTCCTGGGCTCAAGCAATCCTCCTTCCTCAGCCTCTCGAGTAGCTGGGACTACAGGCATGTGCCACCATGCCCGGCCAATTTTTTCTGTATGTATTTTTAGTTGGCCAATTAATTTCTTTCTATTTTTAATAGAGACAGGGGTCTCACTCTTGCTCAGGCTGGTTTCGAACTCCTGACCTTGAGCAATCATCCCGCCTCGGCCTCCCAGAGTGCTAGGATTACAGGTGTGAGCCACCGCGCCCGGCCTAAATTAGTTTTCTATAAATATCCATTCTTTTTCAGCTTAAAAAATCGAGTGAGCACTTATTATGTAGGTTTGCATTATACTTCATGCCGGGGACATAAAGATGTGATTCCTGTTGTCAGGGAAGCCTAGCTTTGAGATATTCTCCTAATTCTAACTAACCCTCAGCTCTTAGACCAGAAGGTAGGATATCATCATTCCCATAGTCCTAAAGTTTGATTCCTTTTTTTTTTCAACAGGCATTTTATTAGCGGCTGTTTGTAATTTTGTTAATAATCATCACCACCTGATTTAAGTTGTCCTTTCCGTTTCCTCAGTACTCATTTCCTTCACTTAGGCATTTTTTCCTTGTCTTTGTCTAGGTGGTAAATGTGAAAAACAGTAACCTTTACTTAAGTAAGATTTTTAGCAGAAAGGAGTGTAATTCTAAAAGAATTAATGTCAAATCTATGTCTTAGTAAGTTTAGGAGTTCCCTGGAGACATAGTATTTGACGGTCTAGATTTAAATTAGACTTTCAATTACTAAGTTTGAAAATAAGAGATACAAATGTAAATTATACCCTTAATTGCTATAAAGTGAATTGTAGATTCTTAAATATTTGAGACTAAAAATTACTTGTGTTAAATTCAGACTAGTATATAAATTATAAAGTTACTATAAGGACAAGAAAAGTTTGAGAGAAAGGTTCATTTTTGAACTTAATGTATGTAACATTTGCATTTACTAGCTGTGTGACGTTGGTCATTTCTGTGCCTCAGTTTCTTCATATTATTGAGATAACAACATTAACTACCATATAGGGTTGTTGTAGGATCAAATTAGGTACAGCAAGGAAAGGAAAGCAGAAGCTTTGATGAAAGCTCTGACCGTTTACACCCATTCTGGGCCTTCCTGTGGCCAGCATTCTTATTTATCCAACAGCCCAGCTATGTGGTCTGTAAATGCTCTCAAAAAGACAGCGTCCTGCAGTGGACTCCCGTCGGCCTTCCTGCTCTGATGAGGTGAACAACTTGTTCCTCTTGACGTCAACCATAATCGGCTAATGCTCTGAAAATAGTGGTTCTTAACTCTTTTATTATGAAAGGTTTTTTTTTAGTGTAATAGTTGTAAAAATTATTTTATTCTATCAACTGAGGCAATAAATGGAAAAAAATCTTCCAGGGATTCAGGAATATTTTTATTTTTTAATTTTTTTTTGAGACAGAGTCTCACTCTGCCGGGGCTAGAGTGCCGTGGCATCAGCCTAGCTCACAGCAACCTCAAATTCCTGGGTTCAAGCAATCCTCCTGCCTCAGGCTCCCTAGTAGCTGGGACTACAGACATGTGCCACCATGCCCAGCTAATTTTTTTTTTCTATATATTTTCAGTTGGCCAATTAATTTCTTTCTATTTTTTGTCGAGACGGGGTCTCACTCTTGCTCAGGCTGGTCTCGAAATCCTGAGCTCAAATGATCCTCCCGCCTTGGCCTCCCACAGTGCTAGGATTACAGGTGTGAGCCACTGCGCCGTGCCTGATTCAGGAATATTTTTAAGTGGACTTATTTAAGAAACTAAGGTATTACTACTCAGGGCGCCCATGTCCCTGAAGATCAGATGAAAGTTGGCTTGAAGTCTATTTTCGGAGCCTGTAACAGGCAAAGTGCTGTTCGTGTTTCTTTGAGTTTCCCACTCTAATTCCTCATTTCTTGCTTTATTACTGCTTTTTTGCTGTCTGGGATGAGCCCTGTGTCACAACCAGAAGCTCAACCCCTTAACCATTTCCCACATAAAATTTAACCGTATGCAGAATTTTGTGATGTGGTAATTTTCCTGAAGCTCTGGGAGGTTCCATTGTCCCCCAGGCAACCTTACACCATCTCGCTGGCTCTACCCCTCTCTCTTCCTTTTACTCAGGGCATTTCAAAGCTGGTGCTCCTACCAGGATCCCTCCATGGATCAAGAGCCTCCCTGAGGAGTGGAGTCTTCTCCTTTCCTTGGGCAGCTTCTCCCATGGAGTAAGTCCCTGCTGCATTAGCCTGCCTGGCTCCCCCAACCTGCCTGACATCCTGTTACTCATCAGTGGAGTACATATTCACATCAAATGGTGGTATGTATGAGCTAGGCACATCATTGCTACAATCCCAGATGGGGCTTGATGTGGGCATGCAGTTAAGGTCTCCTTGTAATAATTTCAGTGGCCACCAGGCCCCCAGAACTCAACAAGTTGGGGACCACTCCCACAAAAATCTATTATCAATAAACTTTATGGAGACATTATCAATGGATTTATTTATATTTTAATTTGGGTCTGCTTTTGTCGTTTAGTTAACAAAAAATTCAAAGTTTACCCTGCTTAGGAAAAACTGGTGCATATCTTTATTTACTGTAAGTTCATCTCCACTTAAATTTCAAGCATATATGTCCTTCTTTGTTAGATTCCAGATCTTAGTAAACAAATTTGATACACTTCAATATTTTATAGACATTGATCTTTTCTACTTTTGGCTTTGATCATTCTATACTGAATAATGCTGATTTGTCCCTGTGTTTTAGCTTCCACCTCTCTTACGGCACCAATGTGGGAACATTATAGATAGTCCATATTGCCTTCCCACCCAGCTGCCCCCGTGTCAATACCATCTGCTAATGGTATTGATATTAGAAAGCGAGGCAACTGCCCATTTCTCCTTGCTGGATTGTGTAAGAAAGAATGCTGACATGGGGTTTTAAAAGTTAATAGAGATTTTTTTATAAATTGGTTGTTTTGCAATAAAGAAGGCTTGGAGATTTCAGTTTCTTCTAATCAGTAAGCTAAGATATTGGCTCATTGGACGGTCTTAATTTTTCTGAGACAACCAACCACTATTTGGAACCAGGGATGTAGCTCTATTTTTACTTTCCTTGTACAGTGTCACTGAACTCTCTTACAAAATTGCCTGCCTTCCCTGAGAAGACATCATAGATCACCCACCAATTAAGCTCTGGATCAAGGAGTGAATTACAGTGATGACTAGTGTGTGTGGAGTCAGTGTCCCTAGTTGATTTTGGGTTTAAAATTCTAACATTCAGAATATACTTATTTTCTAATTTAAATTAAATTAAATTTATTTAGAGACAGGGACTTGCTCTGTCACCTGGGCGAGAGTACAGTGGCATGAGCATAGCTCAGTCCAACCTAAAATTCCTGGGCTCAAGTGATCCTCCTGGCTCAGCCTCCCGAGTAGCTAGGACAAGTGCCACCATGCCTGGCTAATTTTTAAAAGGGTTTTGTAGATGTGGGGTCTCACTATGTTGCTCAGGCTGTTCTCAAACTCCCAGCTTCAAGTGATCCTCCTGCCTTGGCCTCCTAAAGTGCTGGGATTACAAGTGTGAGCCACTGTGCCCGGCTAGAAAATACTTATTGAATATCCATCATGTACATTTAAGTTGCTATAGTTGATACGAGAAATATAAAAAGAATAGAAACAAACACTCTTTGTCCTCAGCAGGCTTGTGGTTTAGAGCCGGGAACAGACAAGACCTGCAAGTCAGAAAATAGCTATCCTGCAAAGTGGAGAGTGGTAACTTCCTGAGAGACAGAAATGATGGGATTATAAAGAAGGGAAAGAACACACCCCACTGGAACCAGGGAAGATTGCATGGTGGGATCTTAGTGGCACCATCATCAATGGCTGGCAATGGGGCAGGGAGAGAATTCCAGGCACAGGGCAAAGCATGGACGGAAACTTGTAGGATAGGTATGAGAGCAAGTAATTGTGTAAAGAAAAGTAATGGAATTTCAGCCTGCAAAGGTAGGTTGGATCCAATCAATAGGATCTTCAGTATCAAGCTAAGAAGTTTCAGTTACCGCCGATTCTCTCCCAGCCCCCATAGATCTAGTGAGTCCTATTTTCATAATAGCATATGTTTTGGTACAACCTGGTTAACCTGTTCATGTGCCTAACTCTTGTGTCAGTCTGGGAGTGATTTGAAGTCCTGGTTGATCATCTATTTATCTTCTTATCATAGGCACCTATCAGGACACTGGTCACAGAGAAGGAGCTTGGTAAATGTAGTTTTATGTTTTAAATTTTTTTTTTATTGTTTGCAGTCTCTAGCTCACAGAGGTGGGTAAATGTGGTTTTAATTGGAGCCCCATTTAAGTCTCGTTTTGTTGCATGAATATCATTCATTACCTGAAAACATATCACGCACACATGCGTGCACACACACACACACACACACACTCATGCGTGCACACACACACACACACACACACTCATGCATGCACACACACAGCCCCCAGTTTCATAAGGTGAGTTTATCTCTGAGTTTATCTCTCTAAGGTGATTTTACAAGGTGAGTTTATCTCTGAAGGTTATTGATTTCCCTCTCAATTTCCTTAATGAATTTGGCGGGATTAATTTTGATATGAGTTGCAGCTTTAACAGACTGCAAAAGCTGTTGTCAGCTTGGTGATGACATTTTTCATATTCTCAATTTTGGGGAGCAACAGTGTGTGAAAAATTTGGATTCTTAATTGCTTCAGAAAAGGCAAATTACTGGCAGCATTTACTATAGTGGTTTTAAATTGAAGAAAAAATAATTTTTTTGGTGGTCATTTTCTATAGAATAAAGTCCAGATTTTTACATGGCATTAAGACCTGCAGCGGTTTGTCCAAAGGAAATGTTTTAGCTCATCTTCTGCCACTCTCTCCCTTGGGTCTACATTTCAGCCAGAGAGAACTCCTTGGCCTCTTCAGGCTATTTCATGAATTTCAGTCCTCCGTCTTTCCCTGTGCTGTTCCTTCTGCTTGTGTATAGATTAGCGAAGCCTAGGGATGGCAACAGATGAACTCCCAAATCTCAGGGGCTTAGTATGATTAAAGCTTTTAGTCAAATGCAGTGACTCTTAGAGAGTGGTCTTTCTCCACATGTTTTCAGGGACTCAGGTTTTTCCTTCCTGTGGTTCCACCATTTTCACACTGTGACTCCCAAGGTTGTCCTTGTCATCTCCAATCTAGCCAGCTGGAAGGGAGAGAGCATGCATGGAGGGTCAAGAGTCAGAGGCTAAATAGACCAGACCTGTTGCCCACATTTCATTGGTTGGGATGGAGACACATGGCATGCCAGCTGCGAGGGAAGCTGGGAAGCAGAGTGTAGCAGGGTGCACAGGAGAAAAAGGGAATGGTTCTGGGGACCAGCTAACCAGTTTCTTCCATGCTCTTTCTTTCTGGTCACAAATGATCTATTCCATTCTTCCTCTCTTACATAGAACAGACTCACCCTTTCCCCACGGCAGGCAAACCAAAGACCCTCAGAGCAGCCCAAGGACCCACAGAGTCAGCGCAGCAGCAGCAGCAGCGGCACAAAGTTCAGGC
This sequence comes from Lepilemur ruficaudatus, assembly GCA_963574885.1. Taxonomy (NCBI): domain Eukaryota; kingdom Metazoa; phylum Chordata; class Mammalia; order Primates; family Lepilemuridae; genus Lepilemur; species Lepilemur ruficaudatus. Next base: position 28,794 of record CAUYRT010073976.1, on the reverse strand, counting down.
TCTCCAGATGATGCACAACCTTCTCCCTGGTGTCTGGATGGGGCTTCTTGTGGTGACCTGTGAATAAAAAGACAAGGTGTTCGTTCCCTCCCCTCTCAATTTGCAATGGTGGAGCAGGGGAAGGATGACTGGGATAAAAACTCTTTTTCAAAACAGAGAAGAGTGGAAGACACTCAGCAACTACTGGTTGCCAGAACTCACGAAATCCTATTGAGCAGGCATTATGAAAGTCTCCTACCCTGGGTGGGGAAGTTCCTTCCTTCTGCTCTCTGGGAGGAACTCCTTGGCCCAAGGCGCTTGGCCCATCCCCTGGGAGGGTCTTCAGGTCCTGTCCTCCACGGCCACATCAGAAGAGGACATTTGGGAGTGTATTCTTCTTGAGGACCATACAGCTTTCACAGCCGGCCTCCTGCTTATGCAAGTGTGGGGTCCCAAGGATTGCTCTGGTGCTCAAATAGTCCAAGGCTTTTTCAGGTTGGGATAGGGTTTATGTGGCCTAAAATTTACGTGGAAACTTAGAAAGTTTCTGATTTGTTGGCTTCGACAGTTCCATGTGTCGGTAAATGTATCCAAAATTTACCTAGATGTCATTCTCAAGCCTCACTTATTTGTCTTCTTGCTCCCAAACTCTTCTTTCTCAATGTAGTGGTAGCTACTTTGGGGCCAGTAGATTTGGGTGGAAAAGCTACCTTTAATGTAATCTTTGCAACAACATTGAGGTTTTTCAAAAATTCAAATGATTGATTCTTATAGATTGCTAATCATTTTACAGAGAATAATGCAATATTAAAATACAATATCCTCAGTCAATTATTCTTCACTTAAGAATCTGATTGTTACAGGTAAAATATAGCATATAAAACTTTCATTAAAAGTACAAATTTTATGAAAATTAAAAAAATTTGAGAATAAAATTATAAAAGTTGATGCTAAAGAAAATTCTACTTTTGGATAAGATGTATCTTAAAATTCTATGAAAAATGTTTTTATCCTGAAAACAATGTCAGAAAAGAATACTTGAATTCTTCTAAAACCATTAGTTCTAGTATCCAATTGCTGTTTTGGTTACACTAAGAAAAAATACATTTACAATTTTATACTGAAAACATTTGTTGAGTAATTTGGGTAGAATAAATATTGTTGAAATACACATTAGGTTGACCATTACTTATCATTTTTAAAAAGACAGTGCTTTTCATTCACTTAAATCTTTAAAAAATGCTCAATTGAAATGCACACTTATTTTAAAAATGTTTGGAGAAATTTTTCTTAACTTACAGAACTGAAAGTCTATCCTAATGCTTCTAGCAATAGCCACCATAACCAAATGAAATTGGTGTTTTGGGCCGGGCGCGTTGGCTCACGCCTGTAATCCTAGCATTCTGGGAGGCCGAGGCGGGAGGATTGCTTGAGCTAAGGAGTTCAAGACCAGCCTGAGCAAGAGAGAGACCCCGTCTCTACTAAAAAAATAGAAAGAAATTAGCTGGACAACTAAAAATACACACACACACACACACACACACACTCATATATATAAAAATAAATATTAGCCGGGCATGGTGGCGCATGCCTGTAGTCCCAGCTACTCAGGAGGCTGAGGCAGGAGGATCACCTGAGCCCAGGAGTTTGAGGTTGTTGTGAGCTAGGCTGACACCATGGCACTCTAGCCCAGGCAACAGAGTGAGATTCTGCCTCAAAAAAAAAAAAAAAAAAGAAAAAGAAAAGAAAAAAGAAATTAGTGTTTTGTGGTTTTAATAATTTATAGCCTTAAAATCTTTCAGGGTGTGATAAAGTGGCTCCATCTTTCCATTTGTTTATGTGGTCTGAAAACATAGTTCTGCATAACGGACATGTTTTCTCTCTGCTAAACCCTAAGGTAATGGACTCTTTTTGGAAAATATATGCTAGCAGGTAGAAAGGATAGGTTTCTGAAATTCAGTTTGACACACTGAACAAATACCCACATCTGAAGAAACCACTCCATAACTCAGTTGTGTAAGAAATATTCACAAAACCTATTTGAAAGTTCTCAGATATACCAAAAAATCAGAAAACTGTAGAATGAGCTAGACTAAAGCTAGTAATATCCCAAGAATCTATCTAGTTATGTTACCAGACTCCCCAAAGCCAATAAGGCAATAAAACCACGCTGGTATGGGAATAAATTTCAGAGATACTGACTAATTCTTTTAAGAGCAAATACCAGTAACCCTTAGATTTAAAAGGCATGATGAAAGAAGGCACCAATAAAATAATACCTTTTGAGCTATAAAAAGAAATTTCAGAACAAAGTCTGTAATTCCAGTAATCCAAAGTGCTTCTTAGAAGCTCAAATGGTCCAAAGTAGGATTTAAAAAGATTAAGCTGTCATAAAATGACTGGAAATGAGAAAGAACGGAAAATCCTGCCACGAGTACCAGTGACCCAGTGTACTGGGTCTTTGAGCACCTTTCTCTTAGAAAAGTCTGATTTATAATGCATTTGTTTGCATACATAAAAGTTGTTAGAAATTCAGCATCAAGAGAAATTCCTTATATTTCTGGAACTCGGGTTTTCAGCACATTCTGAAGGCATGGGGTTTATCTGGGTATAAGCATCTCCAGAACGAAGGCAACAGTTTTGTCAAATGTTTTGCTCCTGTATAATGTGGCTATCCATCTTCAGAGCTCTGTTATACATTCCTTTATGATAAGTCTTGAAATCAAATGGTGAAAAGTCCTCCAACTTTGTTCTTTTTCAAAGTCATTTTGGCTACTTTGCTGTTCTCTATGAATTTTAGAATAGTGTTTTTAATTGTTACAAAAAACCTACTGGGATCAGGAACTGAGAAAGTAGGGGTTCAGAGAGGAGAGTTGGTGAATCAGGGAAGAGTGACTGGTAGCTCCCCTGAAACACCGGCCTGGCAGACTAGTCAGAGCTCCAGGGTGATCTGCTGGGGAGGGACCACAAACGGGGCTATTGTAGAAGTTATGGGAGGCTGTGGCCTTTTCCTAGCTGTTGCCTCGTGAGTTTGCGGTAGGCATCTGGTCATGGGTTGCTGTTGGTCAGCAGGGCTTGCCGATGAAAAGGACAGCTGGACATGGAGGCCAAACAGGGTATAGAATTGGGAAGAAGATTGAGGACAGACTGACACCTGCTAGCACCTGTGTCTCACCCATGACCACGACGACCTTCAGAGCATAATGGCTGCTGGTCCACGTCACTTTCTGAATCTCACACAAGTTTCTCTTTTGGTCTAACCTAACCCAGAACCAAATAGGGAAGGGGATTTTAAAATGTAGCTACCACTTAGCCAGATTGATACAAAATAGAACCACTTTATCTTTGACTGCTCTTTCTGCTTAACCTCTTCACTCAAATAGTCATCGCCTCCTGTTGATTCTACATCTTGATACCTCTGGATTATGACCCCTTCTTTGCCATTGCCTTTCCTCAGTTCAAGCATTCATACATTTTTTGCCTACATTACTGCATGCTGTGGTTTGGATATGGTTTGCCCCCACCAAAACTCATGTTAATCATTGATCCCCAATGTGGGGTATTGGGAAGTGGGGAATCTAGTGGGAGGTGTTTGCGTTATGGGGGCAGATCTCTCATAAATGGTGTGGCGTTTTTCTGGCGGTAGTGAATGAGTTCTCACGCTCCAGAGACTGGATTAGTTCTCATGGGAATGCATTAGTTCTGGAAGAGTGGGTTGTTATGAAGCCAGGATTTCCCTCAGCTTTTCTATTCTTTGCATGTGTCACCTTCTCCTTTGACCTTGTCTACCACGTTGTGATTCAGCACAAAAGCCCTGGCTAGAAGCCAGGGCCGTGCCCTTGAACTTCTCAGCCTGCAGAACTGTGAGCTAAATAAACCTCTTTTCTTTATGAATTACCCAGTTTCAGATATTCTGGTATAGCAACAAAAATGGACTAATAACTTCCTGACTTGCAGGGCCATTAAGTGTGGCCATGTAAGTTGTGCACTGCACAACACCAGGGGGGACCATTCACAGACCACAATTTAATGGTCCTCCCTAGAGTTGCACAGGATACAACATGCAGATATGTACATGGTGGTCTAGACCCTCCTTCCTCCTCTGTCCAAGTAATTTGGGCCATCCTTTAAAAAACAAAACCGACCATGTCATTCTCCTACCTAAAATTCTTCTTGGCCCCTCAATGTCTTTCAAGGTAAAGTTCAAATTCCTTAGCATAGCATAAAATTCATTCATAATTAGCAGATGAACCTAGACTCTGGAATTGGAATTTCTAAGTTGGAATTCTATCTTAGCCACTTGCAAAATATATGACCTTGGACAAGTGATTTAATCTCATTGCGCTTCTGTTTATTTAGCTGTAAAACGGGGGAAATGCAGTAAGAATAGTGCTTTTCTCGTCAATTTTTGTTAGGATTCAATGAAATATAAAGCATTTAATACAGTCGCTGGTACATGCTAAATTTTCAGTAATAAATATGGAGACACTATTATGCTTCCCTCTATAGTGCAGTCTCTCACCACTGACTATTCCCACTCCAACTCGATGCTTTGACTAAAGTGAACTCCTTGTCATAGTTCTCCACATAGTTACCCATCCTGCCTTGGTGCCTTCACACCTGAATGCCTTTTGTTTTTTCCCTGGCTAGAACCTGCTCATTCTGCAGGTCTCAATGACTCATTGTCACTTCTTCCTAGAAGACCCCTCAGCCTCAGTTAGTGGCTGCTCCCTTGGGCTGTCAGTCAATGCTCGATTGTATCACAGTGAACTCTGTTTTTCTGCTACCTGCCTAATTTCCCCCACCATATAAAGTATTGGTAAGGGTTCTCCACAGAAACATAACCAATAAGAGATCTATCTATCTATCTATCATCTATCTATCTAGGGAGATATTTATTATGCGGATTGGCTCATGTGATTATGGAGTCTGAGAAGGCCCATGATATGCCCTCTGCAAGCTGGAGAATGAGGAAAGCCAGTGGTATAATTTAGTCCAAGGCCAAAGGTCTGAGAACCAGTGGGTTACTGGTATAAGTTCCAGGGTCCAAAGACCAGAGAACCAGGAACTCTGAGGGCAGGAGAAGATGGATATCGCGGCTCAAAGAGAGATCTTTTTATTCTACCAGGCCCTTACTGTATTGGATGATCCCTGCCTACACTGGTGAGGACATCTTCTTTACTCAGCTTCCTGATTCAAATGCTAATCTCTTCTGAAAACACTCTTATAGACACATGTAGAAACAATGTTTTACCAGCTATCTGGTCATCTTAACCCAGTCAAGTTGACACATAAAAATTAACCATCACAATTAGCTATGGACTACTTCCTCTACTAGACCATAAACTCTAGAACATACCAGGGCTGTCCGGAAAGTATCCAGCCATATAACTGTTCTTGTTATATTAACAATGGGGTTGTATACTTTCTGGACAGCCCTCGTATTTTCTTTGAGGGTAGGAACTCTTTTTATTTATCTTTGTATTCTTAGCTCCAAATGTGGCACAAAGTTCTTGATAATGTTTGTTAGCAAATTCTTAAAAATGTTTATTGAATTAATAAATGGTAATGAATTATGAGGGAGCTAACAGGCATTGATGTACTTATTGAGAAATGTAAAGACAATGCATAACAGCAGGAATTTTAGAACTCTGAAATTTAACAATTTAGTAGATTTTAAAGTATAATTATTTTTGTTATGAATGGAAATTCTTTTAATAGAATGACTAAGGCCATTTTTGCCAAGGCATTGTTTACTAGAATTTGTTCAATATCCTTTAAGACCTCTTACAAAAATATTATTGAATAATCCATAAGAAGTTCTTAAGAATATTGTTTATAAACAGTTTTAATACTTAAAAATATAAAGGTGCTATCCATGGCAAATTCTGGATCAACATCCTGGCAACTATCTATAAATTATATAATGTCTATATGAGTTCAATCATTTTAACAGCGTACCTTCCCTCAGTCAGTAGTACATTCCTGAAATTTCTGATAATGGGCTTGTAATAAAGAGGACAAGTAATTACTCTCTGAAGTCTTTTTGTTTTTAACCTCTAAAATTTCATATTTCCATGTACTGAGTATGCTGGAAATAAAGTACATCTATAAAGGATTTTTTTTCACATTAGAAATTTCTGGATCAATAATCATTCAATTACTTAAAATTTGGAATAAAAATGCAAGAATATAACTTAATATCAGAAGATATTAAATCTAAGCACTTCTGTGAGCTGTAGATATTGACCTCTTCTAAAAACCTGTCTCTTCTTCCAATATATTCTTCCATTGGTGTAAGTAAAAGTTTTAATAAATATGGAAATGATCACTGCCAACACCAGTGTCATGTTTTGTTAGGCTTAATGATTCTAACTGCCACCCAGTGCATCACAATTCTAAGATTAAGAAGAGTGACTTGCTTAAATATTTTTGCATCTTACAAATGAATAAGAATAAATGAAAATCTCACTAGAGAAATGGGCAAAGACTTTTCAAAGGAGTCAGTAAAGAAGAAATAAAAATAGCCAATACATATACGAAAAAATTTTAATCTCACTAGTAAAGAAATGAAATGCAAAACAATAATGAGATAATATTTTAACCTATTGCAATAACAGAGTGTGAAGAAATGGGCACTTTCATCCATTGCTATTGGGAGTGTAAATCTGTTGTCTTTCTCTGCAACTTGATAGTATGTGGGAAATGGTTTAGAAATGTTTTTAGCTTTGACTCTGGAATCCCACTTCTAGAAATTTGTTCTAAGAAAATAATAGGACAAATGCACAAAGTTGTAGATTAAAGGATATTTACTGCAGCCTGGTTTACAGAATGACGTTGGGTGGGTAACCTCTTTTGTCTGGCACTCTGTTTCTGTGTGGAAGGACAGCCACTTCTATAATACTTCTGGGCCCTCTTCCACCACATAATTTTCTCCCTGGGAAAAGAAGTAACTTGTTTAATTGGTGAATCAGGGATCCTCTCCCTCCAGTCCTCTACTTTGGGATCTGTCTGCCTATAGAGAGCTTGTGCTTATGTGGGCTCGCTGCCAAGTGGAGCTGTGATGGGGAAGGCCTTCCTCCCCTAGGGAGGCCTGCAGTTTTCCAGCTCTGTCTGTGCCTGTGTGGAAAACTCTGTTTAATTCCAGGTACTGTGTTAGGACTGCACACCTGAGTCATGTCATCCATCCTGCTTTCATTAAAAAAAATGTACATTTTTTGATATGTTGATTTCCATCTGTCTGACTTCCCTCTACTGCTCATTCAGTATTGAACATTCCAAGAAGTAACAACAAAACAAAATTTGGATATCCCAAAACATGGGATTGATTAAAAAATATGTTTATAAAACTGAATAAGATGCAGTTATTCAAAATGATCCTATTGATGTATATACTGATAAAGAAAAGTGGATTCTAATATAGCATTTGCATATGGACACACTTATCTATGTGTATAGTCTGCTCTTTTCCTCTCTCTTTTTCTCCCTTCTTTTCTCATCTATGTTTTCTGAAGCATCTGTAATATTTGTTAAAAGTAAAGTAAAAATGGGCTAATTGCCCTTTTTCCACTGCATAGGCAGTATTTGCAGCTGTTTGCTATGTTTATGGTGTCTGGTGCATGCTTTGCCTTACTTATTTTTTTGTCTCTCAGGCAGTTTCCTTGGTGGAGGTAAGCAGGCCCTTGGTCACAGGTAAGAGGTCTAGAATTGGGTCAGCTTTTCCCAGCGGGACACCTCCTTTACATGGACACCACTCACAGGACAAGGCCCCCTTGTGATCTGTGGATGCACGCTTACCCTCACCTTCCCTGCAGAGCCTGACCTGCTCAGAAGGAAGCTCACCTGTGGGCCCAAATGAGACAAGAATCATCTTGTTCCTCCACTGCCCCATTTGATCACCTTGTCTCCTTCCCAGGAGGCTGAAGCTGCTGTCTGAGGAGAGCCAGTGCCTCAGTCATCCTGGGGCTGTTGAGGGGTGGGAGAATTCTCCCATTCAAGAGAATGAAGCTGTAGATCATAAAAAGGTCAGTGTGAGCTGGTGCACAAAGTAACCTCCAATTTATGGACATGCCAAAAACATCATATTTGCAATGGCCACTGGGAAATGGAATTTTCCACATATCTGAATTTTCTAGATGGCTAGCATTTACTACTTTAAGAGCCTAAACTATTTTTATCAATCATTTTTAATGAAAATCTTAAAGTGTTTTCAATTCATTTTAATAAACATTTAACATTTTCTTGATGACTCAATCTTATCTTTATAAAGAATATTTTATTGTGCTATAGAGTGGTGATGCTCTCTGAGATCATTAAACCATGGAGTCCTGAAGGGCCGCTCCCAGTTGTATTTTCAAGGTCATGCCTGTGTTTTTTAGATTGTTGGCCTACTTCCCCTGCTGAAAATATTCTATCTTGGAACCCGTGTATTCTCGTTCTTTTGAAACCCTGCTATATTGGGCAAGCATTTGGTTGGGAAAAGCTCTGATTAGATCAAGGTCCAGCATCTTGTGGCAGATATCTCTCTGCCATTGTGAGGCCATTTCCATTTGTTTCTGAGTTTGCTGCTGGGTTTTGGCCATAACTATGGCTACAGTGGTCAGCAATCTGACCTCTGGTTGAACAGGTCATTCTTACAATAAGACTTCTATTTAGCATTTTGACAAGCAAATTAAAATTCACATTTTCCTTTACAAACAGGCTTCCTTACAGATTAATGATCATTGACATGATAATTTTAGGAAATGTGGTTCAAACAAATGAAGTAAAATTTTCTAATCCTGTTCACAATGAAATGTTGATGCAGTGTAGGATCTGTTCCTGAGGCTATCAGACTGGAAATCACAAGCTATTTCTAAGAGAACTCCAAGGGGACAATTGAATGAATATGCATCCATTCGTTTAATAACTCTTATTCAACTTAATTAAGAAATGGATTCTTTTATTGGTTTTCCATTGCCTAAAGTGTAAAGCTCAATATCTTTAACATTGTACCAGTTAGTTTTTACTGCCTAAAAACACCCAAAACATAGTGGTTTAAAACAAAAAGTGTTTTACTATGTTTCATGATTACATGGGTCAGTGAGCATTCTTTTGGTCTGGGTTGGCTTGGCTGGAGCTGGATGGTCTAAGTTGGCCTCGCCAACATGTCTGGGGGCTTAGCTGGGATGGCTGGGATGACTGGATCCTCTCTCCACGAAGTCTCATCATCCAGGGGGCTCACCTGAGTGTGTCACCTGGTGGCAGAAGGGTTTCCAGTAGAGAGAGAGGGCAAATCCCCATGCACACACGTTCCTCTCAGATCTCTGCCTATGTCACATTTGCTAATGTTCCATTGGCCAAAGCAAGTCACATTGGCTCGTGTCAATGTGGAGGGGCTATGCAAGTGCATGGGTACAGGAAGGCATGATTCATGGGGGCTGTTACCCCAACCATCTACCACAGCACATGCCAAACTATCATTCTAATACTGCAGTTCTCGAACTGTGGCTGAGGTGCCCTGGGATGCCAGGGTGAATTCACAGGGTGTTGTGGGGTATTTTAAAATTTCAAGGGAAGCATAGTTATACCCTATGAGTGTTGGACATCACACAAACTACTAGCTTGATGCAGTTCACAGTAATAACATCATACTGATACATTCCTTTTGAAACTGTCCTATCTTTGCAAAGCTGGATTTTGGTGGTTGCTGTAATAAAAAGCAAGTACTGCATTGAAATGAATGTGGAACAGGAGATGAGGTGGTGGCATGCCATCTGAGTCCAAGATATCAGAAGCTGTGCAGTCTCAACAGGTTCATATATCCCATTATTGTGGTTAAGAGTGAAACAAAATATTATCTTAAAAAATTTACATGTATTATGTTTCAAGTGATAACTAAGTTGTTATAACATACATACTTAATAAGTTGTTTGGATCTAAGGACTGAATCTCTGGCCATACCAGGGAAGTTTTCCTCAATGATCTTCTGGAATAGATTTTCCATGCTTTTTGCTTTTTCTTCTTCTCCTCTCTCAGGGGTACTTATAGTTTATATATTAGTTCACTTCACAGAATCCCATATTTCCTGAGTGATTGTTCATTCTCCCTTATTTTCTTTTGTGTATCTTTGACTGACTGGGTTAGTTTGAGAGCCTCGTCTTCAAGCTCTGAGATTTCTTCCTTCTGCTCTGTTTAGCCTGTTTTTGAAGGTTTCTGCTGTATTTTTAAATTTGCTAAATGACTCTTTCTTTTCTTTAAGTTCTATCATATCCTTTCTTATGTTCTGTAGCTCTTTAGTGACTTTTTCTTTTTTTATTGATATCCTGAAGTATTTTTTTTTGCTTCTTTTTGTTGGTTTTCAACTTTCTCTTCAATTTCATTCATCTTATTTTCCATCCATATTCTGAATTCCATTTCTGATATTTTGATAATTTTCTTTTGGTTGGGGTCCTTTGCTGTAAATCCATTGTGATCCCTCGAGTGTGTTGAACTGTTTTGTTTTTTCATGTTGCCAGAGTTCTTTTGCTGATTTCTTCTCATCTGAATCCTCTTCTCTCAGCTCAGTGCAGATAGGTTTGCAGGGCACCTGTTCTCCTTTGCTGAGAACTCTCCTATGTAGTGAGAAGGAGAGGTTCCTAGATGGTGCTTTTGTGACCTACTTTGGAAGATTGACCCAGCAGGAGAGGGGCAGGTGCAATGAGAGCCTTTAATGCAGCTGTTCTGTTTCAGCCCCTTCCCCTGTGACTATCAAAGTTCAAGCCAATGCTTGATGATGTTTATGTGGAGTGGTGGGTTGTCTCCCACACCACTGTTGGAAGCTCAAATTGGGGGCTGGGCAAGATCTTCTCAGGAGTACTGATCTGTGTGGCTGTCCCCCTGGAGGTGATAGTGACAGCTGGGTGAGGCTATCTAGGCGGTGGTCATAGGTGTCCACGCTGTGTTTGCTCCAACCAGGTCCAGATGTGATGGTGGCTCGATGTTGATGGGTCGCTTGTGGAGCGTTGGACCTTGGTGTGGTTCCCTTCAGGCAGCCCGTGTGAGCCCCAGGGGCGGGCCATGAGCTTGAATGGCTGTGGGGAGCGTCATAGCCCGGGATGGGAGCACTCTGGCAGTGCTGGAGCTTCAGGGACAGAGCCTCAGGACCCGGGAGCAGGGCTGAAGCCTCGAGGGTGGAGCTGCTTTTCCAGCATTAGTGGTGGTGCCTCAGGGTTAGAGCCTCGGGACAGAAGGTGGCGCTGAGCCGTGGCCCTGCTTCTGCAGTGGAGCTCTGGAGGCAGAGCCTGGGCCCGACAGCAGCACTGGAGTCTCAGGGGTGGAGCCGTGGGCCCATTGGCTGTGGTGAGCTCCTTGGGGGCAGAGCCTGTGGGCCCAACTGATAACTGGAGCCTCAGGGGCAGAGGGGCCCAGCATCAGCACTGTGGCCTCAGCGGGCAGAGCCACTGGCCCTGCAGCTGTGGTGAAGCCTCAGGGTCGGAGCCTGCGGGCTGGGGGAGCCCTGAAGCGTCAGAGGTGGAGCTGTGGGGCCTAGCAGGAGCGCTGGGGAACAGGGGAAGTGCTGGAGCCGTGGAGCCACAGCTGCCACCTGGAGGCAGGGCCATGGGATCAGACAGTAGGGTGGTAACCGTGAGGTGGAGTGGCAGCAGAGGGGCACAGGGGTGAGGCTGCTGGACAGGGGCTTCCCCCCTGCCCAGGTCCTGCAAATGCAGTCCCTGCAAGGCATCTCAGGCGGCGTCTGTGGTGTCTGTGGTGCCGGGGTCTACTCAAATACCCTGTTGGGGTGGAGGGGTGCTTGGCCCCCAGTCACAGGGCACAGCAGCGGACAGCACCTGCTCTGCTCCTTCCCTGGCCTAGTGGGGGTGACACAGAGGAGGCTGCAGCCAAGCCGATCCCCTTGCAGACCTGGAGCTCTTTTTATTTTATTTTTATTTATTTTATTTTATTATTTTTATTTCAGGGTGTTATGAGGGTACAAACATTTCGGTTACATTTTATGTCTTTGCCTCACCCAAGTGAGGGTTAGAGGTATGCCCTTCCCCTCTACAATGCTCACCGTGTCCTTTAGTTGTGAGTTTAGTCCCCCAGCCCCCTAATCCCTGGAGAATATTACACCGTGTGAGTCAGTTGTCAGTAACCTAGAAACAGCAGCCACCAGGCCCCTGCTGCACCCCTCTCCAGTGCAGTGTTGCTGCGCAGACTCCAAGCAGCTTCCTGATCAGACCAGAGGTCTGCGGTGGTGTTGGGGGCCCCTTCACAGTTTCCGCCCAGTGCCTGCAGGGGGAGCGTGGAGCCCCAGGGCTCTTTCTTCCTGTCCTTCCCCACGTGTGGATACCTCCTCCAGGCACCTGCAGATCTCGCAGAAGGAATCACATGTCAGCCTCTCCCTCACTCTGAATGTCCCATAGCCTCTCTGATGCTTTACCACGCTCTTTCCAAGAAGGCCCATCCCCAGCGCAGTGGGTGCAGGCTGCTTCTAGTCCACCATCTCGTCCCTCTCCCTGGCTTACTTTCTTTTTGTTGTGGTAAAATATATACAACATACAGTTCACTATTTTAACCATTTTTAAATGTACAGTTCCGCGACATTAAGTGTATTCCCGTTGATGTGCAACCATCACACCTGTCCATCTCCAGAACTTTTCCCTCTTCCCAAATTGAGACTCCCCATGCTGCCTCTGCCTCTATGAATTTGATTATTTTAGGTACCTTATATAAGTAGAATCATAAAATATTTGTATTTTTGTGTCTGTCTTATTTAACTTAGCACAGTGTTTTCAAAGTTAATCCATGGTATAGCATGTATCAGAATTTCATTCCTTTTTAAGGCTGAATAATATTACACTGTATGTATACACCACGATCTGCTTATCTGTTCATGTATTGGTGAACATTTGGGTTGTTTCTGCCTTTTGGCTATTGTGAATAATGCTACTCTGAACATTGGTGTACAAATACCTTTTGCGTCCCTTCTTTTAATTCTTTTGGGTATATACCTAGAAGTGGAATTGCAGGGAAATATGATATTTCTATGTTTAATTTTGGTTTAATTTTGCAAAGAAATGCCACAGTGGCTGCACCATTTTACATTCCCACCAGCAAAGCACAAAAGTTCCAATTTCTCCACATTTTTGCCAACACCTGTTGTTTTCTGTGCTTTTGATGATAGCCATCCTAATGAGTATGATCATTATGGTTTTGATTTTCATTTCCTTAATGATTAGTGATGTTTAGATTTTCACATGCTTGTTAGACATTTGTATATCTTCTTTGGAGAGATGTCTATTTAAGTCCTTGGCATGCTTTTTAATTGAATTTTTTGTTTTTTTGTGGTTGAGTTTGGCTTAAAATTTTTGCAAATGTTAAATGGATGCATTTTATTTTCCCTCTTATTATTATTATTATTATTGTTATTTTTTTTGCAAAAGGCAGGACTTTAAGGGGGCACCATGAGGTTTATTGACCCAGGGAAAGAGAAAGTGAGATCTTGACCTCTTAGTTGTTGTAGAGAGAGATGGTTTGCTAAATTGCTTTATTTTCCATTTCACACATTACTAGCTGAGCCCAGAAAACTCAGATCACAGGAGGGTCCCCATAATATAGAGAAGTCACCCTTGTACATATTTAAAGCTTAGCAACTATAAGATTAGCATTAGGAAGCAGGAGGATATGATACAGGGAAAGTAAGGAAAAACTTCCCCCATTCCCTGACTTTTTTGGCTAAGGAGATTGTGTAATGGAATAGGACGAGAAGTGTCTTTTAATTTTTTCCCTTGGCTTGAAAAGAGGAAGCTGTGTTACAAGAGTGAGAGTAAGAAGAGCAAGGGCAGAGAGGTGAGCCATTGCCCATCTCTGAGTTGAGGACCCTAGAAAGTACATCTCTTATCCTGCCCAACTATACCAGCCTGGGGTATGACCACAACAACTTGGCCATGCCATGTGGTCAGACAGAAGGAGATCTTGTGGCTTTGTTTTCCTGTGCTGCTCTCAGTTTCCATGTTTTACGGATTGTGTGACAAGAGCTAGTAGGATTTCCAGATGTCCTTTGCCACTCTGCCCCACTGAGGCAGAATGGATTGCCAGGCCTATAGACTGAGTGAGGGGCAGAACAGTCACTCCTGCAGCCAACACAGCAGGGGTGAGGCTGAATCATGCAGAGGTGCTACTAGGTCCCAACCCAGCAAGAAGCCCCCGGTGCATAACGGTCATTGTCCTGGTGGCCAGTAGTAATTTCCCGATGCATGCTAATGACCCCCATGGGGCCAGGAGACTCTTACCCTGGTGCTATGAGGACCCATAAACACTCCTTCTCTTCAGATATCCAGATGCCATCTTAAGGACAGAAGCAGGAGAAGGAGACAGCTGTCTGAAAGGCAGTATTGGCTACATAATTTGCTGGGCCCAGTACAAAATGAAAATGCAAGGCCATTGCTCAAAAGTTAAGAATTTCAAGATCGCTTCAGCAGAACATTGAACCAGGTGTGGGTCCCTTTGGAGTGTAGGACTCTGTGCAACTGCACAGGTCGCAAGCCCATGAAGCCAGTCCAGCTGGGAGCCTAAATGTTTTTTCCCCCTAGAGATTCTCAACATTACCCAAAGGGATTGTTTTAATGATCAAATTGGATTAAAGTTAAACTGCTTCAGACATATAGTTAATTCTTTCCCCACTAAGTGTGAATGCTGGCTTGGGAGAGATGTCAGATTAGTTTACGGACAATGAAGACATTACCGAGTTGAGAGCAAGTTAAATTTGTGGTCCTGCTATAATGATGTAAATTTTTCTTTTTTATAGGAGAGGAACTGGTAATCGGAGAGGTTAAGGGTTTGTTCAATGACACCAGGTGAAATTGAGTAAATTGAGTGGCGAAATTGAGATTTAAATCAAGGTATGACTCCAAAACTCAGACTTGTTTCTGCACTTCTGATGCAGGTGCACTAAAGTCAAAGCTAAGTCTGAAACGTGAACTTCAAAGTGAGGTCTCTTGTAAAATATGCTTGTTTTCTTAAGCACACAGATGAAAGAGTGCCCTATCATTAATAGGAATGATACTGTCCCCTAGAGGGCATTTTGGACCTTGGGGGAATTTTTTCGTTGTCTGAGAGGGTGCTGGAGGCATTTAGTGGGCTAAGGCTAGGGTTGCTAGTAAGTTGCCATTTATATGACAGTCCCACACAAGGAAGAGTTGTTCCATGTTTTGCATAGTTTGAAGTCTTCCCCAGTCACTTAGGTAAGTGAAAACTTCTTTATAACTATGAATCTAGAACTATTAACATATGCATTCACAGTATTTTTGCATGCTTTCAAAATAGGCTGAATTTTCTATGACTACAACTACTGTGTAAATTGATGGAAGAGTATACTGGATTTGTTTGGAATTTTATCAAGAGTTTTCTCTATTTAGGAAAATCACATTACCCAGTAGCCATATTGCTTTTGGCCTTCCAGTCACCAATACAATACACCTAAATTAGTCTGTATTTGTAGATGTCAAATTTTCACTAATTCTCTGTGTAGATGCATTGAGTACTTCAGTGTGTTTTCTGGTATAGTTGTGCGTGAGCCTCTTTGCATGTATGTTATTTTATTATAAATTCCATTTTTTCATTTCTTCTTTGTATCATAGGATATTATACTGTTTTGTTAAAAAATTGTATGTGTAGGAAGGTTACAATTTTTTTATGAATTCCATTTTAGGACAGTAAAGGGAGCATTGAAAAATATTTGCTATTGAAAGGGGTGGGGTCTTGTATATTGAGAGCCACTGAGGTCAGAGACACAAGCATTGGCATCAGTGAAAAGCAGATTTCTTTTTGCAAGAAAACCTCAGAGGTGTTGACTTTCCCTGAAGGCCTGTTGGCTCTGAGGGCAGTATTCCTGGGCCTGTTGTGGAAGAGTTATTAGAGCTTTCAAGAGACTATATTCTGTGTGTTAGCAGTCAAGATGCCTGAAATAATTTGTTCAAGGAATAAGGCTTTTCAGATGACTTCTTTCCTTTTTTTTTTATAAGTTAATTTTTGTCTTCTTGGCTGGACAAAGTTTTGTTTTTCATTTGACAGAGCAACCTTGGCAGAAAAAAAGACAAAAACTCTTCTGATTTTTTCTTGTTTGTCTCTTGGGAGGTAAAATAAGAACTGTGTGAGACATGACATTGAAACTCAGAAGACTCCCTGTTACTAATTGCTATGAGGAGGCTGGGACCCAGGGCTTTGGGCAAAATGTCCCAATCCACTGAGTTTCCTGCAGATCCACTTTCGTTATGTAACCCCGGGACTCTGCCCTTTTTCTGGAAGGGGGTGTGTTACAACCTAATATTGACAATGTGATTTTTACCAGTCAATTACAGGAAAAAACAGCACTTTACTTTGGCTTTGAGTTACATCTTTTAACCAGGGGATTGGTCCAACTCTAGAATGGTTGCTCTGCTTGATTTGACTTAGCCAACTTCTTTTTTTTTTTTTTTTGACTCTGAATTTTATTTTATTTTATTTCCATTTTTTTTTATTGCAAAGATATGGAAACAACCCAACTGCCCGTCAGTACCTGAGTGGATTAATAAAATGTGATTAGCCAACTTCTTAAAGAGAGGGAGTCTATTGTTGTCGACACTTGGGGCCATTCCATGTAGAGATCTGCATTATGATCTATCGGGAAAATCCTGGATCTCTCCCCTACTTGCTCCAATGTCCTTTTGGGTTCTTGGATGCCACCCAGGCACTTGTCTCTTAGTCGCCTCAGTCTGGGTGATTGGTAAAGCAGGTTGGAGGGAAGGGTGAGATGGGAAATGCCTGTGGATTTTCAGGCAGGGTATCTACCTGTAGTATAAGCAGTGTAGTGTAATGTTTAACAGCTCAGTGTCTAGAACCAGACAGCCTGGATTTCAATTCTGGCTGTACAATTATCAGTTGCATGACTTAAACTGTCTGTGTCTCAGTTTTCTCATCTATAAAACAGGAATTATAATAATGCTCAACCATTGGGTTTTTGTGATGATCAAATGTATTAATATATATATGTGAGAAGCAGGAAGGAAAAAAAATCTTTCTGCTACACTTAGTCATTTAGGTAGAAGAATATTTTGTTTGCTTCTATTTCCCTGTTGGTGTTTTATTATAGATTTGTCGAGCTTAATTGACTTCTTTATTCTTTTGGATGGTGGGACTAGGAGAACAACTGAATAAATACAAAGTAGAAAGAGTCATTGGCTTTGGTTTTAGATTTAGAAGTTGGACTTGTTGAAGTCTGCGCCCAAGGTGTACCCATTTTAGCCCAGACAAATCAATGACTGATAGGAAATGACTGGGTTAGTGAAGTACTATTCATTTTGTTTATTCAAAAATATTTATTGAATACCTGCAACATTTCAAGCACTATGCTAAGCCCTGTGAATACCACTGTTGAAAAGACAAAGTGAGGAAACAGACCATAAACAAATTCATAAAAAATTAAACAAGATCATTTCATGTGGTATAAATACTTTGAAGACTATAAAACCAAATTTACGTGCTATCTAGTGATGGGGGAAGGTGGCCACTTTAGTGATAGGGGTCAGAGAAGGTCTAATCACCCTTGAACTGGGTGGTGAATATAAAGATCTGGGGGAAAGCATCGTGGGTACAGTGAACAGCAAGTGTAGACAGAGTCCAGTAGATATAGAACTAAGCAGGCTATTTATTTTCTCCTAAGTGAGCTTGGGCAGTGTGATGTAAAATTCATCCATTTTTATCGTAAGTTGTTGCGTTTACAGGCATAGAGGTTTTTTTTTTTTTTTTTTATAACAGTCTCTTATTTTGTACTCTCTGTAGGGTCTATAGTGATGTCTTCTTTTTCATTCCTGATATTTTGTAATTTTGTCTTCTCTTTTCTTTTTTTTTTCTTCCCATCTACTGGCCTTTGTATCTTTTCTTTTCTTGCTCAGTCTGGCTAGGAGTTTATCAATTTTTTTGATATTCTGAGAATCAACTTTTTGTTTTGTTGATTTTTAAAATCAATTTTATGTTTTCAATTTTTATTGATTTCTTCTCTTATCTTTATTCTTTCCTTCTTTCTGCTTGCTTTGAATTTGTTATTTTTTTCTAGTTTTTTAGGTAGAGACTTTGATCATTAATATGAGAATTTTCTTATTTTCTAACATATTTAATATTCCAAATTTCCTTCTAAATACTGTTTTAGCTGCATACCACAAATTTTGATATTTGTGTTTTCATTTTCCTTCAATTTAAAATTCCTGATTGAAAGGTAGACGTCTGGAAATGGGCGTACTTATCCTTCTGCTAGGCATACATTGTAGGGGTTTGAGTTAATCACAAGCTCCCATGCTCTCTCTCCATCTTTCTGTCAAGGAGACAGGTAGAAGGATCTAATCAGGGCTTTGTGCCTTTTTCACAGAAGCTGCTGTTCCCCTCCTCAGGACTGCACCATAAGAAAGTCTCTCTCAGCTCTCCCTCTGTTCTCCCAGCCCAGTGAGGTCTGTGGAAAACAGTCAGTAAGTTCCCCACTGTGTTTGTGCCTCCTAGGTTTTCTATATCATCTTATTGGCCACAGTATGCACCTAGCAATTTGTTAAAAATTTTAGTTGGATCCTTATTGGCTTATATAACATCCAGTATCTGCCTCAGGTAAGCAGGTTCTTGCATCTCCTCTCTCCTTGAAGGCATCTCTGTTTCCCTAAATTTTGGGATAGTTGGTTGCTGTTCTGCAACCTCAGCTTTCTGATGAGTTTAAGAAACATTGTGATTTTGCAGATTCTTCTTTTTCCTTTTTTGGCAATGTTTTTTCCAGCTTTCTAGGTCCTAAGCAGAAGCTAGAAATTCCTTTAAACACATTCCAATCAGGCTTCCCCCAACCGCATTTCCCAAGTCTACTGAAAATGCTCTAGTTGAAGCCACCAATGACCTCCACATGACTAAATCTAATAGTCTATTCTTAGCCTTCATCTGACTTAACCTATCAGCAGTATTTGACACAGCGGATCTCACCCTCCTCCATGATATATTAATATGTTCTTTATTTGCCTTGCGTGATAGCACAATCTCTTGGTTTTCTTCCTACTTTGTTTCTTCTCAATCTGTCTTTGCTGGCTCCTTCCTTTTTCTCTGAGCTCTTTGTTGTTGTCAAGTTCTCTTAGCCCTTGGTTCTCTTCTCTCTCTACAATCACCCTTGGAGATCTCATCCAGTCACATGGTTTAAAATACCATCTATATGCCAATGACTCCCAAATCGTTATCCCCAGGCCAGCTCTCTCTCCCAACTTATATTTAAAAGCGAACTCCTGGTTTTCCTTAATAAATCTGTTTCATCCTCAGCTTTCTTCTCAGTTGATGGCACCTTCATTCTTCTAGTTGACCAGGCTAAAAACTTTGGAGGCAACCTTAACTTCTCTCTTTCATACTCTGCATCCAACCTATGAGCAAATGCTATTGGCTCCACCTCCAAAATGTATCCAGAGTTTGACCTCCACTAACCACCTCCACTGTTCCTATTCTGGAATGGAACCCACTCATCTTTCCTTTGGGTTACTGCAGTAGCCTCCGTATCGGTTTTTCTGTGTTTGCACTAGCCATGTTATAGTCTATTCTCAACACAGTGGTCACAGTGATTCTTTCACATTTGAAGTTATATATGTCACTTCTCTATTCAAAATCCACTTAAGAGTCCCCATTTCACTCAGAGTAAAAGCCAATGGCTTCACAGTGCCTATGAGGTCTCTCATCATCTGGACCTTGCTACTTCTCTGACCTTGTAGTCTACTGCTTCCCTCTTCGCACACTCCTCTTCAGTCATACTATTGTGGTCTGAATCTGCCCCCCCAAATTCATGTGTTAGAAACTTAATCCCTAATGCAAGAGTGTTGGGAGGTGGGGCTTAATGGGATGTGTTTAGGTCATGAGGGCACCGCCCTCATGAATAGATTAATGCTGCTACAAAAGGGGCTATGGGAGTGGGCTCACTCTTTTCTGCTCTTTTGCTGTATCATGACACAGTGATCATCCCCCTTTTTCCTCTCCACTTATGCCATGTAAGTATGCAGCAAGAAGGGCCTTACAAGATGCTGGCACCTTGATCTTGGACTTCTCAGCCTCCAGAACTGTGAGAAATAAATTTCTATTCTTTATAAATTAACCAATCTGTGATTTTTTTTTTGTGTGTGTGTGTGGTTGCGCTTTTAGTAAAATGCAAGAAGAGATAAACAATTTTAAGACAGAATTTACAATCAAAAGGGAAGCAGAACTTAAAGATTTGGAAACTCCTCAGCCTGGCTATGTAAAAAATTGAAATATGAGTTTAGGAGAGAAAACCAAGGATGTAGCAAAGTGGCCTTTTGATAAGGAAATTCATATAGGTAGAAGGAAACCAAATGCTATTCATAAGGACAATGGAAGAATGACCCTGAAAGTATTTCAGAGATCTTTGAGGCTGTCATCACAGACCGAGAGTGCCAGGGCCTTGAGGGCAGAATGGTTTGGAGGGAAAGGCTCAGGGCACCCATGAGACCTGGAGCTTGCTGCCCAGAGCCACTTCAAGCCTCTGCTCCCAGAATTCCAGCACAGCATTCCTTTCAATGGGCTCAGGTATGGCTCAGGCTGCTGCTCTGGAGGATGAAAGCAGTGAGCCTTGTAGACATCCATGTGATGCTAACTCCCAGGTGCACAGACTGTAGGACCTGTCATGGCACGGCTACCTCACTGAGATTTCAAAGGACACTGTGCACAGCCATGGGCCCCAGGCAGAGACCTGCCACAGGGACACAGTCCCCACTAGGGCAATGCCTAGTGGAGCTGTGGGAGTGGGGCTTGCCCCAAGAACCCACCAGTGTGCAACTCCAGCCTGAGAAAGCCACAGGCATGGGATTTCAATGTGTGAGAGCTGGAGAATGGGCAGGGCCTAGAAAACCCATGGAAGTCCATTGTCTTAGTCTGTTTGGACTACTGTAATAGAATGTCACAGACTGGGTAATTTACAAAAAGCAGAAATTTATTTATCACAGTTCTGGAGGCTGAGAAGTCCAAGATCAAGGCAATGGAATCTAGTAAGGGACTTTTTGCTGCTTCCTCACATGGCAGAAAGTGGAAGGACGAGCGGGGAATGAACACTGTGTCCTCACTTGGCAGAAGAGCAGAACAGAAAGAACCCACTCTTGCCAGCCATTTCATAACAGCATTAACCTACTAATGACAGAGCCCTCATGATCTAATCACATCTTAAAGGTTTCACCCCTCCACACTCTTGCATTGGGAATTTAAGTTTCCAACACATGAACTTTGGGGACACATTCAAACCATGGCGTTTCACCCTGGCCACCCAAATTCACGTTATTCTCACATGCAAAATACATTAATTCCATTGCAATAGCCCCAAAAGATCTTAACCTACTCCAGCATGAACTCAAAAGTCTGAAGTCCAGAGTCTCATTTAAATCACTGTATGGGTGAGACTCAAGGCAAATTGCGCTCCAGATGTGTGCTTATGAAATCAAACATGTTATGCACTTCCAAAATACAGTAGTGGGACAGGCATAGGATTGACATTCCTATTCCAAATGGAAATAATAAGAAGGAAAGAAGGATTAAGAGGTCCCAAGTAAGTCCAAAACCCAATAGGGCAAACAACATTAAATCTTAGGGCTTAAGAATAATCTGTGACTCCATGTTCTGCCTTCAGACACCCTGCGGTGGGAGACTAGAACCCAAGGCCTCAGGCAGCCTGGCTGTCATGCTGTTGCTGGACACAGTCCATACTTCAGTGCTTATGTACTGAAGTCTCATGCCTGTGGCTTTCTCAGGCTGATGTTGCACACTTGTGGCTCTACAGGTCTGGCTGAGGAGTTATTTAAAGCCTTTTCCCAAATCTGGTATGGAAATTAAATAGGAGCTAAATTTTATTTCCTGAGCTTATTTTACTTTAGCAAGAAGAAAAATTTTCCTCATGCCCTTGGTGTGCTCGTGGCTGAAGAATGACCAGACACACCAAAGTAAGGCGAGCATGAAAATGAGGTTTATTGAGGAAAGAAGCATAGAATTATAGTGCAAGAGCAAGATATAGGTTCACAGAGCATGGTACATGTGCCACAGACGATGACTGGACCCACTGTCACAGCAAAGAGAGAGCAAAAGGAAGGATGCAAAAAAGGGTTTGGTTACGGTCTGTGTCTTTTTTTTTATAGTGCCCAGATTGGGACCTCCCTCGTGGCTCAGATATCACCACGGAACCACTTTCATTGAATGGTTGGGAGCTGCATGACCTCAGTCTTACTGCCCATGCAGATATCCCATGAGCCTCTCTGAAAGCCCGTGGTGGGGGGTGAATCTCAGCAGCACCCATTTTCATCCCTAGGCGACCTGGAATCCCTCACTATCTACCTAACATTAATACTTTTTTGACTGACTACTGTCACTCAGGATAATTATTTTGAGATTCATCCATACTATTGTGTGTATCAATAGCTTATCCTTTTTATTGCTGAGTAGTATTCTACTGCATGGCTATTTCACATTTTGTTTATTCATTCACTTGTTGGCAAACATTTGGGTTATTTCAGATTTTGGCCATTAACAAGTAAAAGCACTATGAACATTTGTGTACAAGTCTTTGTATATATGGATATAGGCGTTCATTTCTCCTGGGTGAATACCTTGGAGTGGAATAGCTGGATCATATGTTAGGTGTATGCCAAGCTTTTTAAAAAAAATGCCAAACCTTTTTCCAAAGGTTGTACCATTTACAAAGAGCAGTATAGTATATAAGAGTTCCAGGTACTTCACATACTTACCATCTCTTGGTTTGGTCAGTCTTTTGATTTTTAGCTATTCAAGTGTAGTAGTATTTCACTGTTATCTTAATTTGCATTTCTCTCATGACCAATAATGCTGAGCACTTTTTTATGTGCTTATTTGCCATTCATATGTCTTCTTTGGTGAAGTTTCTGTTAAAATATTTTGCCCCTTGTATTTTCATAGACTAGTTATTCCTTCCTTCCTTCCTTCCTTCCTTCCTTCCTTCCTTCCTTCCTTCCTTCCTTCCTTCCTTCCTTCCTTCCTTCCTTCCTTCCTTCCTTCCTTCCTTTCTTTCTTCTTTCTTTCTTTCCTTTCTCTTTCTTTCTTTCCTGAGGTCTCCCTGTGTTGTCCAGGCTAATGTTGAGCACCTGGCCTCAAAAGATCCTCCCACCTCAGCTTCCTGAGTGGCTGAGATTACAGGCACGAGCCATCACGCCTGGCTTTCTTTTCTTATTATTGAGTTTTGAGAGTTTTTATATATTCCAGATACAAGACGTTTATCAGAGATGTGATTTCCAAATGTTTTCTCTCAGTCTGCTTTGATCTGTGGGTTATTTGAAAGTGTATTGTTTAGTTTTCACATATTTGAGGATTTTCCAGCTGTCCTTCTGTTACTGATTTATAATTTAATTCCTTTGTGGTCAGAAAATATACTTTGTGTGACTTGAATCCCTTTAAATTTATTGAAGCTTGTTTCATGGTCCAGGATATAGGCCCCATCTTGATACCTTACACTTGAAAAGAAAGTATTTTCTGCTGTGGTTGGGTGGAGTGATCTATAAATGTCAATTAGGACAAATTGGCTGGTAGTTGTATTAATTTCCTAGGGCTACTGTAACAAATTTCCACAAACTGGGTGGCTTAAAACAACAGAAATTTATTCTCTCACAGGTTTGGAGGCTAGAATTTCAAAATCAACATGATGGCAGGGCTGTGCTCTTTCTGAAGGCTCTCGGAGAGGATCTTTCTTTGCTCTTTCTTAGCTTTTGGTGGTTGCTGGCAATCCTTAGTTTGACGATGCATCATGTCAATCTCTGCCTCCATCGTCACTGTAGCTTTTTTTGATTAGTGTTAATGTTTTATACTTTCTCCTATCCTTTTATTTTTAACCTATTCATGTCTTTATATTTACAGTGAGTTCTTCCTGTCTCTGTCCAAATTTCCCTCTTCTCATAAGGACACCAGTCCTTGTATTAGGAACCCCCTTAATCAAGTATGACCTCATTTTAACTTGGTTACTTCCACAAAGAATGTATTTCCAAATAAGGTCACATTTACAGGTACCAGGGATTAGGATTTGAACATATCTTTTTGGGGGACACTCAGGCCACAATAGTGTTCCTTAAGTCTTCTGTATTGTTAGTGATTTTTCTGTGTACTTGATTTATCAGTTATGGAGAGAGGGATATTGAAAACTGTAATTCATGGATCTGTTTATTTCTCCTTGTAGTTCTACCAGTTTGTTCCATGAATTGTGCTCGATTATTAAGGGGTATAAACTTTGATGATGATTATGTCCTTTGAGGAAGTGACCCATTTATCATTATACAATGACATTCTTTGTCCCTGGTAATATTCTTTGCTCTGAATTGTACTTTGTTTGATGTTAATACAGCCACTGTAGCTTTTTTTTTGATTAGTGTTAATGTTTTATACTTTCTCCTATCCTTTTATTTTTAACCTATTCATATCTTTATATTTAAAGTGAGTTTCTAGTAGCCAGTGTATGATTGGATCTTGCTTTTTAATTCAATACTTAAGTTTACTTATCTCTTATTCTGGAATGTTTAATATGTTATTAATCTCATCCAGTATATTTTTCTTCTTAGACACTTCAGCTTTTCATTGTTAGAGTTCAATTTAGATATTTTCAAAAAGATTTTTCATATGTGTATTTAGTATTAATACATTCAGTCTTTACTTTTCCAACATATGGAATACAGTTATAAAAACTTTAAAAAATGTATTTGTTTACTAATTTTATCATGTGTGTCCGTGCTGCACCAGTTTTTATTTTTTCTCCTTTTTTTTTTTTTTTTTTTTGAATTGGTACAAAGTTTACTAGGTTATACAACATGGCTCACAAAAGCCATGGGAACTTCCGATGATGGCATAGGTTGTTGGTTGGTTCCTTTTACCCGAACAGAGACAAGACATTTTCCCTCAGGACTGCCCACCTCCCACGAACAGAATGCAAGACTGTCACATGTGGCTAGGACTGGTTCCACGGACACACGATTCAGTGGCATTGACACATCCCATTGGGACGCCAGGCCGCGGTGGGTGCTGGGACGGGAGGAAGGGCTAATGCTATGTCCACACTCGCCTTCAGGCCATGCCCCTGGGAGGGGTCCCGGCAGTGTCTGCTGGTCATACATTTCATACGGAGGGGCGAGGAGGGGGTTTGACCCCAAGGACGGGCTTCAGAGCCCCAGAAGGCCTGTCCAGTGGTGTGACTTTCCATGTTGAGCCAATAAATAACTCCACTAGATGAATGCATATGGCAGAAATGGATGCCACTGCAGGTTACACGTGGGGGCCAGGTCGCAATCAAATCATGCAGAGTGGCAGGGCAGGTGAGGAGGGATCCGGGTGAGAGATATCAACAGCATACACTCTATTTTGTATCCTACATTACGCGCCATTTGTTGGATTTCGCTGTCCTCCCCGCTGTGGCCGTGGTGGGCTCGGGCGCTGGCAGTCTCCTAGCACAGCTAGCTGGGAGGGGCAGGGGTCCCCGCTCAAAGAGAGAAGTGCTGCAGGGACAGCAGGCTGGGGGTCCTGGCTCTCAGCTGCTCGCTTCTCCACGTAATCGCACACCCACGGCCGTGATGAGGGCGGCCCCCTTGCCACTGCCGTCCTGGGACAGGAGGAAGGACACGTGACACTTTGGTGACAGTTCCTTCACGGTTTGGTACATGATTCTGGAGAGGTGCGGATGAAGCTTGTACAGCGTCCCGTCCACTCCCACGGTCACGTTCAGACGGTCCAGCCCTCTGTTCTTGCGGATCTTATCCACCACGGCAGCCATGCCTGCGCCACACAGCTGCGCGGCTCTTCTGGACACCACCCTGCACGCGGTCTTGAGGAGGATGCTATCGTCGCAGGTGCTGTTCAGACCCAGGTGCTGCAGGATGGCCCAGACCTGGAGCAGGGCTAATCGGTCGCTCTCCATCTGAGACAGAAACTTGGTCTCAAAGATGCCCCGGGTCTTCAGCAGCTCAGAGATCTGCCCCCGGAAGAGGAATCCCTTCTTGGTGAAGTCCATCAAGATGTTGCTGATGATTTCGCCCAGGTACATACCACTGATCATCTTCTCAAACCTTTGTTTCCCAGCATTCAGAGAAAATTCATCCACCAGTTTGTCATAGTTTGTTCTGATGTCGTCCAGACTCCTGTTGTCCCCAAAGGCACCCCATTCCATGTTGATACACATGCGTCCCTCAGTCCCCTCCACCATCTCAACGGTCTTCATTTCTTCCATGTAGCAGGCATTGCTGCCAGTCCCTACAATGAGTCCAACCTTGCAGGTGGGCTCCTCGTAAGTGCAGGTCATCATAGTGCCCACTGTGTCGTTGACCAAAGCCACCACGTCCATGTCAAATTCCTCTCTTTTTTACAGCATCCCTTAGTAGGGTGACTACATCATGCCCCACACAGTCAGTTGCCTTAAAACCCTTTGTCCAGGTGATCAAGATTCCCTCATCCAGACTCTTCTGTCTGCAAGGAAATGAGAAGGTGAAGCCCAGAGGCATCCTGGGTCCTTTGATCCCCATGTAGTCCAGGAAGTCAGACATGCAGGAGACGATGTGGTCAAACAGCTCTTCCCCAGTGCCCTGCATGATTTCAATGGGAATGGCATAGATCTTGTTGTGCATTTCCACCGTTCTCTTTTTCCCACTATGGATTTTCACCAGCAGGACATGGAAATTCGTTCCTCCAAGATCTAGGGCCAAGAAGTCACCATGCTCGGTTCTGTCTGGAGTGCTCCGCACAAAGGAGGGCAGCATCTTGACCACGGCCTTGTCGTGCGTCTGGGTCCTCAGCCCCATCTCCATCTCCACCCGCATCCTCCTCTTCACCTCCAGCAGCATCTCCTTGGTGAGGGAGAAGTGGGCCAGGGTCTCCTCTATCTGCTGGTGCTGCTCCGCCAAGCGGTAGGCCACTGCCATCACCATGGCGCCCCCTTGCCGCTGCCACTCTCTAAGAGAAGGAAGCGCACGTAGGAGTCGGGCACCAGGCGCCTCGGCATCTTGTGGAAACGCCGAGAATACTGTGGGTGCATCTTGCAAAGAGACCCGTGGACACCAACTGTGGTCCGCAGCCTGGGCGTGCCCTTGTTATCATGCGGGCGGTTCAGGACGGCGCCCAGTGTGGCGGCCACCAGGTTGGTCGAGCGAAAGGAGACAATGGTGCACACGTGCTGGACCGAGACACAGTCGTCATCGGATGGATCCACTTCCTTGGCGTTGTGGAGGCCTTCTTTGTTCTTCTCAATGGCTGACACATCGCCAGTGTTAAACTTCCCTCTGGTGAGCAGCTCCGGAGTGATCCGCCCTTCAAATAAGAGGCCCTCCTTGGCCATCTTGACCAGGATCAGCCGAACCAGCTTGCCCATGTACATGCCACTGACCATCTTCTCAAACAGCTGTTGTCCGGGATTGAGGGAGCCCTGGTCTATCTCCCTGTCGAACTCGGTGCGGATGTCTTCCAGGGACCCCTCGTCTCCGAAGGCCCCTCACTCCGTGTTGATGCACCTTCCCTCGTCGCCCTCCACCAGATCGATGTGCTTCAGTTCCTCCATGTAGCACGCGTTGGTGCCAGTGCCAATGATCAGGCCAACTTCGCACTGCTGGTCGTTGTAGCCGCAGGTCATCATGGTCCCCACCGTGTCGTTCACCATAGCTACAATGTTGGCATCACAATCGCCTCTCTTTTTGATGGCTTTGTGAAGTAGCTTGACCGCAACTGTGCCTTCCACACCGCTGGCTTTAAATCGCTTCCTCCAGGTGATCAGGACGCCCTCATCTATTTTGGATTGCCGGCAAGGGAAAGAAAATGTGAATCCCACAGGTAAGTTCTTGTCCTTGATGTTCCTTTTCTCCATGAAGTCTCCCAGGCACTTGGTGACGTGATCAAAAAGCTGGCTTCCACTGCCGTGCATGATGTTCTCTGGAGTGTCATAAACCTCGGACTCCATGTGAACATTCTGGTTTTTCTCATGATTCACTAGCACCCGCAGACTTTGAAAGGAAGACCCACCAAGATCCAGGGCAATGAAATCTCCCTTTTCAGAACCATCGGGAATGGACCTTACAAATGTTGGCAACATCTTGACAGGGGCTGTTGGATTAAAATCCCGGGAGAGGCCATTCTTCATCTCCTGCTTGAAGAGACTCATGATGTCCAACAGGGTTTCACCAGAGAGCCACATGGCATAGAGATATTTGTCAATCTTTTTGACTTGGTCATTCTTCAGCTCTGTGAAGTAATAGGCCAGGAGCTGCATGGCTATCATGCTGGCAGTTGGGGGTGCCGGGCAGCAGGCGTGGGGCCGATAGGTCCTCTGCAGCCTGGGTGAGCAGTGGTCCTCTGGAGGCTGCTTGGCAGCTCCTCCTCCCTCTCCTTCTTATAGATTATACTTTCTACCTTTTTTTGTTTTTTTGCATGTCAGGTAATTTTTTTTTTCTTTATTGAAGTGTAATTTACATATCATGTCTTTACTCCCTTTAAGTGTACAATTAAATGGTTATTAGTAAATTTACCAAGTTGTACAGCTATTCACATAAATCAGTTTTAAAGGATTTTCTTCCCCCTACTGAGACCCCTAATTCTCTTCCCTAAATACATTTCAAGCATGCCCCTCCCCTCCACAGCGCTTACCACATCTTTCAGACATGGGTCTACCCCCTCAACCGCCTGAATCCCTAGTGAACACCACCACCATTTGAGCACCATAGTGTTAATCAGTCAGTACCAATTTGATGCATACTAGGTAATTTTTGAGTGGATGGCAAATGTTGTGACTTTTACCTTGCTGGGTGCTAGATATTTTTGTATTCCTATAAA
>CAUYRT010073974.1:0-10171 GCA_963574885.1 Lepilemur ruficaudatus | reverse complement strand
GGCCCAGTAGAAATGCAGCAGACTCCATTCTAAAACCCCTCTGGAGTATCCTCCCAGGCCCAGCTGGCTTTTCTTGGTCTCACTATAAGGAAGGGAGCTGAGATCAGCCACACCCTGAGATCTTCCTTATGATAGGGAGGGGGTGAAATCAGGTTGGAAACAGATAAGATGAAGGCAGGCAGATGTAAGAAGTATTGGAAAGCCCAGTTATGCTCTATTTTTGTCTTCCACAAGGAATCTATTGGGGGAGGTTCAACATTGCCTTGAAAGTCAGTTAAGAATAGCTGTACAACTTGGTAAATTTACTAATAACCATTTAATTGTATACTTAAAATGGAGTAAAGACATGATATGTAAATTACACTTCAATAAAGAAAAAAAAAGTCAGTTAAGGATATTTTCCTGGGCATGGTGGCTCACACACATAATCCTGGCATTTAGGATACTTTGGATTATTTGGGAGGCTGAGGTAGGAGGATCACTTGAGGCCAAGAGTTCGAGACTAGCCTAGGCAACAAAGCAAGACCCCATCTCTACAAAAACAAAACCAACAATAACAAAAAAACATACACACACACACAAATGGAAAAGGTATGAAGGATTATTATTCAGCCATAAAAAGAAATTATGTTCTGATACATGCTATAACATAAATGAACCTTGAAAAAAAATTATACTACATGAAATAAGGCAGACACACAAAAAAAATATCGTATGATTCTACTTATGTTAACAATTTAAAATCGGGACATCCAGCTACTCGGGAGGCTGAGACAGGAGGATTGCTTGAGCCCAGGAGTTCGAGGTTGCAGTGAGCTATGATTGCACCATTGCACTGCAGCCCGGGTGATGAAGTGAAACCCTGTCTCTAAAATAAATAGAAATAAATAAAATAAAATAAACTAGGGACACCATAGAGACAGAAGTAGATTAGAGTTTATCAGGGGAGAGTTACTGCTTAATGGGTACAGAGTTTCTGTTTGGAGTGATGGAATATTTTGGAAATAGATAGTGGTGATGATTGCACAACACTATGAAATGTAATTAATGCCACTGAATAATGCATTTAAAATGATTAAAATGGCAAATTTAATGTTATATATATTTTACCACTATAAAAGAAATTTGAATAAAATTGGCTTTTTAAAAAAGTTGAAAAGGGATTTTATATATATGATACAAACTTTTTTTTTGTTTGAGACAGAGTCTAACTCTGTTTCCCCGGGTTAGAGTGCTGTGGCGTCAGCCTAGCTCACAGCAACCTCCAACTCCTGGGCGCAAGTGATCCTCCTGCCTCAGCCTCCCAAGTAGCTGGCACTACAGGCATGTGCCACCATGCCTGGCTAATTTTTTCTATATATTTTTAGTTGTTCAGATAATTTCTTTCTATTTTTAGTAGAGAGTGGGTCTCACTGTTGCTCAGGCTGGTCCCCGGACTCCCAGAATGCTAAGATTACAGGTGTGAGCCACCTCGCCTGGCCTGGTATAAACTTAATGGCATAAAAATAAAGAAGCAAAGCACAAGAGCAAAAAGGACAAGGAAATATTGAAACTGGTGAATGGAAATCGCAAAATGACAAAATAATAAAATACTCTAAGCAATTTAAAATAATACAAATGAATAAAGACCCTAGGAACAGAGAGAAAGTATTTTATATTTGAAGTTAAAATTGGTCCCTGTTCAAAAGTTGAGCCCTTTTGGTGAAATATGAGATTCTTCAGGTGCAAAGTACAGTCGAACCCAACGCGTGTGTCCCCAAGGCTGGGTGTTGGCTGCAAGCCTGAGCGTGCCTAGGGCTCCTCGCCTGCGGGCCCCACCGCCTCCGAGTAGCTGCCACAGAGAAGATAAAGCCCCCGCGCTCCTGGGCGGGCTTCAGCCCCAACACTCCAAGTGCCAAGAGTGCAAAGAAAGAAAGGGAGAACAGGAGGAGAGAAAAGAGAAGGAAGTGGCAAGGGACTGGGGGAGGGAGCGGCACACACAAGGCGGGAACCGCGGGACCAAAGGCGGAGGCGGCGCTGGGCGGAGAGCGCGACACCCAGGGATGCAGCCCCGGCCCAGCTCCTCGGACAGCTGCCCCAGGCCCAGTGCCAAAGGCCTCATCTACAAAGAAAGTAGAAGCTGTGGCTGCTGCTGTAGCTGCTTCTTGGCTTTGGAGGCTGGAGCTCCCTCGGGGAAGTTCGGGAGGCAGCGGGGGACTCCGGAGGTCCGAACCAGGAGCAGGCAAGCCCGCAGGCTCGCTTCATGCCTGTCTGGGCTCCACCCGTGACCGCAGGGCAGTTGTGCAGTTCTCAGTGTCGCCGCTCCTGTCTGGGAAGGGCATCCCCGCCCGAGCCCCCACAGGTCCCCTGGGCTCCCGCGCCCCACGAGTGCGCGAGAGCGCGCCGGTGGGCGGTCTCCAGGCCGGGCTTACATGAACAGAACTGACAGTCCATCGCCGGGAATGTCACGGAAATCGGATGGGATCACGGATCTGATGCGCTGCAGATGTGGAAGGTGAACGGTATTTGCTGTTCTTCTGCCTAGAGGAGAAATCCGAGTCTGGCCAGGGGATTTTCGGTTTGCGCTCTCTCTTACTCATTCGGCTGGAAGAACGCACAGGTGGAGGAGATCCAGTCCCTAAATCTCAGTATGCAGACAAGCTGGGATTTTCATGGGAGAAAGAGGTGTAGGGGTTGGATTTGGGTGTCCCTGTGGGCAGAGTCACAGGGACAGGAGCTGTGACCATCGAGAGCTGGCGCTGCGCAGCGACTTCAGGCGCAGAGGGGGCGGGCCAAGCAGGTGCCAGAACGCGGGGCAGCGCGTGAACTCTCGCTCTCCCGCGCCGTCAGCTCCCGAGCTGGTCGGGCGCTTGGGCCCGCTCAGCGCCCGCCTCGCCGCCCTCTCGCGGAGGACGCGCGGTGGCGGCCAGGCCGGCTGCCCCTCCCCTCTTTCAAGGTGACTAACCCTACCCACCTGACAGCCGCAGTGAGGATAATTAATGCTTATCGTCTTGGCAGTAATAGGGATGACAATCGTTGCAGTAGCTGTGCTAAACGATCTACATGAATCACCTCATTGAGTCCACACAAAGAAGGAGGTGGTATTATTATCCCATTGTGCCAACGAAGAAACCAGCGCTTAGGGAGCTTTTCTCCCCTGCCCGGGTCAACAGCTACTGCCACCAGAATGAAATGTGTTTCTACAATAAACTGCCCAGTACTCTGAGTCCTGGCTTCTTGGTGCTGGTTCCTTTCCCTCGTCTTCCCCTGGAAAGCATCGTTTGCTGTTCATGACAAATGGGTTTGCCCCCATAAAATGAGGTTAGGGAGTTGGTGGGACTGCGTAAACAGGGAGCTCCCTTCTGAGCTCCTGAACAATCCCCACTCATAGGAAAGAGACTAGGACAGACACAAGATTATTGCTGAGTCTCCAGGATAGAAGCCATTTCGCTCCTGAGGCGAAATACGCAAGTTCCCTGGGTTGTGGAGGAGATGTGTTGCTGAGGACATCTTTAGGTGGATTGGTATGTTCATCGGATCCCTGATGAACAGCACATGTACAGCAATAATAACCATCATTCCATAATGGCTCATATGTGGTAATAACAGTACAGTGTAATACTGTAATACTAATACCCCTGTACCGTAATATAATAGTAAGTTACAGAAATTATTGTTTTAATTCAAACAGAACACAAAAGCAAACCCATACAAAAAGTTTAGCTAGGAGCTGGGAGAAATTTCAAAGAAGAATGTTGAAGTTAACACTCGCTGTGTGTGAGCGTCTTGCTCCCTGGAAGGGCATTAGTGAGGCAGGAAGGCAGAGGACTTTGACAGGAAGATGACGGAGGTGGCGCTGGGGAGGACAGAGAGGGAGCCGGAGAATCAGGGTTTGGTTCTGTTGCTGGAGGGGGAGCTCACCACTGAAGTCAGTTTCTTGAAAAAGGTGTCTAGGGTTGTTGGCACAGCCTTTTTTTTTCCCATCATAAATGGCCTTGTAGCAGCTGATGTTCCTGCTGACTGCACGGTAAACCTGTGTAAACTGCTCAATGTTGGGGTCCTGCTCCTGAGGCTTAGCAGATCCTGCTTCATGGGGACAGAGGCTTCAGCTCATTCTTTTGCCGTACACTTTCTTGGCTCTAGATCTTCTGATCCCTCGTGTTCTTGTGTTTCTATCAGCTGCTTCTCTGTCTACCTGCAAGACTAGCCGCTGCGTAAAGATGCCGCGCCACCAAACTGCTTAGCCACGTGGATCTGTTTACATGCACGGGAGAGACTGGTTCCCGAATTATTAATTTAATTATTTAATTATAAATTATCCTTATGGGGAACGTGTTCCTAAGAACGGAACACCCTAAGTCGGGTGGTCTGTAAGCCGGGGACTGCCTGGACTCTTGTCCGTTACTCAGGATGCCCACCTTCTAGAGGCAAGATGCCTGGATGGAAAGGCCGACTGCCAATCAAAATGTTGCTTGGTGACCAAAGAACTCAAAGTCAGGAGCAGTAGATATTTTGGGAGTATTTCATCCAGGTCATAGTAAAACCAGTACTGGAATAAAACATTGTATTTATTTATACCAGTCTTGTTTTAAACAAAATGTGACATAGCCTAAACACGATGCAATACAGTAGAATGAAAATTACAACTGGGGCAAGTGAAGAGTTAGAAAAATCAGATAGAACCAGTGACATTAGTATAAATATGCTGGGAGGGGGTCACAAATTTGGAACTGAGTTCTATAGCAGCCGGTTCAAAGAGGGGAACACAATCGTTACATGGCTCCCAACATCTAAGGCAAAAAGAGATGAGAGTCTCAGAAGCAGCACACTGTTCCTCTCCTGAGATCAGCAGGCAGTGCTCCTCCGGTCCCCACGGGCTGGAAGTGGTACGATAAAGTGAGCAACGTCTCAAATACATCGTTACCATAAATACAAGTTTCACTGGATTCAGTCATTTCTTCCAGTGTCGCTGGGACAGCTTCTGGCATCACGTTCAGGCAGAATCAGTCGGAACAATGCAATCCCATGCTGTGGATTCCAGTATAATCATGAAATAGTGGTGCACGTACTCTTCCAGCAAACTGACATAAGAAGTCCGTCTCTCCATCATCTTCTGATATGTAGGGCATTACTGTGAGCTCAGTGTTATTATACACTTGATGTCGCAGCCATCTGTGGCTGCTGACTAAAGGTTACAACAGAATACTCATGCCTGTCTCCCTGCAGGGAACAATGACTAAACGGCACACGATTCTTGTCCTTGGGCGCCCCCTTCCTAGATTCCATAAAGGCCATCCTCTGCTGCAGCCACATTCTTTCTTCAGATGGAACCGAGTACCATGGCTTCAATTTTTGCTTCCTTTATTGTAGTCTCCATCCGTGCGTGCTTCCCCGGGGTTACCCTTTGATTGGACTGACCCCCCAATTTCCTTAGCACCATCTGCAACTCCTTCCCCAAATGGCACCTCTCATTCCCTATGTGCAGATTCCCCACAACTTGCATTTGTGGCTGATAAACTTCCATCTAACTCCCTGGGAAACTTTTACTAGCTGTGTGACTTTAGGCAAGTTACTTAACCTCTCTGAGCCATATTTTAATCATTTATAAAGCTGACAATGCCAATGTTGCAGAGTTGTTTGGAATTAATGTAAACTGTAATAAGAGTAACAGAAGCAGAAGCTTATTGAGTTCTTATCCTGCCAGACACTATGTTAATCATTTAACATGCAAATGTTTGGCTGAGTCATCTCAACAATCCTATCACATGGGAACTCTGACTATCCCCACTTTACAAATAAGGAAACTGAGGCTTAGGGAGCTTAGTGCCCATGTGTTACAGTAGTTACAACCATAATTATTCAATGTCATGAGAAAGGCATCAAGGGCATGGGAGTTCAGTAGGGGATCAGTAAAGACTTGAACAATGAGTCAGTTGTAGATGAATGGGTTTTTTTGTTTGTTAGTTTTGCTTTTATCCTAAACCTGGTACTGTATATGTTCCTTGTAAAAGTAAAAATAAAATATTAAAAAGTCCTGAAAAGCTTCTACCACCAAGTAGTAACCACTGAATAACATCTTGACAGATATTTTTCCATAACTATACATTATAGTATATAATGTATAGTTATATATTTTCCTTTTTTCTTTTTTTTCTTTAGAGACAGGGTCTTGCTCCATCACCCAGACTAGAGTATAGTGGCATGATCATAGTTCACTGCAGCCTCGAACTCCTGGGCTCAAGCGATCCTCCTGCCTCAGCCTCCTGAGTAGCTGGGACTGCAGGCTTGAGCCAGTATGCCTGGCTAGTTATTTTATCTTTTATAGAGATGGGGTCTTGCTCTGTTGCCCAGACTGGTCATGAAGGCCTGGCCTCAAGCAGTCTTCCCGCTCCCCTCCCAAAGTGCTGGGATTATAGGGGTGAGCCACCGTGCCTGGCCGACATTTTTAAAAAGAATCAACTTGTATATCTGTATTACTTTATTATTATTTTTTATTTCCTGATTTTCACTGAAAGGGTTGCTTTCTATATTATTGTTTCAGGCCTTCCAGTAATTCAAAATGTGGACTTTTACTTCTAGTCTAATTAGTGATTACTTTATTTTTAGCAAAGCTATTTAAAGTTATGTATTTTTTTATTTTCCTTGTCCTGAAATGTGATCATAAGTTATATTTTTATTTAACATCCAAGATTCATCAATATCTTTAGTCTTTCTCCCGACCCAAACACACTTTCACTTGTTTCCTCCCTCTGTTCCCTCTACTGCACGCTCCTAGGATTCTCCAGGTTTTGTTAAAATCTTCTGGAACAAGAATGGGGCATTTTTTTATTTTGTTTTTTTTAAAGAAAGTTCTCACGCAGGCTGGAATGCCATAGTGGTGCAATCATAGCTCACTGCAGCCCCAAACTCCTGGAATCAAGTGATCCTCCTTCCTCAGCCTCCCAAGTAGCTGGGACTACAGGCGTGTGCCACCACACCCGGCTAATTTTTTTTATTTTTATTTTTATTTTATTATTTTGTAGAGGTAGGGTCATGCTATATTGCCCAGGCTAGTTCTGAACTACTGGCTTCAAGCAATCCATCCACCTCGGCCTCCCAAAGCTCTAGGGTTAAAGGAGCGAGCCACCGTGCCTGGCCCCATGGAGCATTTACTAGGCAGAGAAGGAGGAGGTGGGTGAATCACAGGAGTGAGGTGCAGAGTGGCCAAGGGCTCAGGGCCTGGCACAGGGTGAGTTGGTTGGCAGTGGCCTGGTGCATCCATGCATTCATTCGTTGGTTTTGCAAACATTCGCTGAGGGCCACCTGTGGTGTTTGCCTGGCAGAGAGCAGGTTGGGGGAGGGGTTGAGGGTGAGGATTGGAGGGAGCGAGAGTGACCTTCACCCAAGCACCAGGCTCTGCAGCCAGCCAGTACCCAGCAGGGGAGCCGTCAGATGGTATAGGACGGGCTGGAGGAGGCAGAGCCGGGCGGGCAGGAGGCCAATTAGGACATCACTGTCAGCACTCAGGCAGAAGGCCATGAGGATCTCCATGTGAGAAAGAAGACATAAACAGGAAACAAATTTAGCAATTAAACAAAAGCACCTCCCTCACGCAGGAAGCTTGGCTGTGCCAGGCCCTGCAGAGCCACCTCAGGAGTCACTTCCTCTCCTGGCGACTTGCCTGCCTCAATTTGCCCTGAGTACACTTAACCGCCCTTTTCTTGCCTTTTTGAAGCTCCCCAGACCATCAAATCTATCTTTTCCTCAGCCACACTTACCCTCCTCCAGTCTCTTCTCCACCCAGAGAAATCATTGTAAAAGGCAAATAAATATGATCCTATTTCTCCCCTGCTTAAAACTTTGAATTCCTGTGGCTCCCAGATAGAGATAAAGCCCCAAATCCCTAGAGGGCCTAGAGGCCGTGCAGAGTTGGCACCTAAACCTCCCCGCTCTCGGCCTGCCTTCCGTCCTGTGGATGCTCTAGGCTCTGCCGTCTGGCCTGGAGGTGCCCTGGCCACATCACACCCTAAGCCCCTCACACACACACACACACACACACACACACAGTGCAACCTCCCTCAATATGTTTTTTTTCAGAGACAGGGTGTCGCTTTGCTGCCCAGGCTGGAGTGCTGTGGCACCATCACAGCTCACTGCAGCCTCCAGCTCCAGGGCTCAAGCATCAGAAGAACAAAGACAAGTGGTTTGAGGAGAAGGAAAGAGGAGTGTGTTAATTTGCGGAAAAGTGAGGAGGAGGGAGGCTCCTGTCTAAAATGTCATCGTCCTAATCGTAAGTAGAAATATAGAGCTTTTTAAAAGGAGGGTTTTCAGTGTTAGGCTGATGTGATCAGTCCCATCTCCTAGAAGACAATCTCCACCCAGACAGACGGTGTCCCAGGAGGAGGAAGGGGCGGGCACCTGAGTTTGCAGTCTGGGGACAGATGGTTAAGGGACCACTAACACGGCAGATTGGTTTTTCTTTCTAGACTCATCATCTTCACCCCTAATCACTAACAGAGCTAGTCCTTCTGAATTCATCATGTTAACAATGTTGCAGTGGACAGAGAGACTCAAAGCAATGGGATTCAGGGTTGCAGTTTTTTGTGGGTTTTTTGGTTATTGGTTTTTTTGAGGCAGGGTCTTCCCGTCATCCAGGCTGGACTGCAGTGGCAGGATCACGGTGCCCTACAGCCTGGAACTCCTAGATTCAAGCGATCCTCCTCCCTCAGCCTCCCTAGTAGCTGGGACTACAGGCATGCGCCACTGTGCCCGGCTAGAGAAGTGGCTTCTGACAAGATGAGGGAAGGGGGATGATGGCCATGGGCAGCCAGGGAGTGGTCTGAGCACAGGATGTGGAGAAGGAGGCAGAGAGACAGAGGGAGAGATGCTAAAGGAACAGCCTCTGCCCCATCAGTCATGACTGCCATCCTGAGGCTAAGAAAAATGACCTCGGAATTATTTCAGGCCCTGTTTCTACCACCTTCCCACAGTGGGACTTGTCTAGCAGGAGGACATCTAGAACCAAAAATGAATCCGCAGCAGCCCCGCCCACTCCTCAGAACAGACAACAGCTGTACGGCCACCTCGGGGTGAACCACATCCACACATCAGTCCACGGGGGGCCAAGAACAACCGCTCGAACAGCCGTTGCTCTGAGGGTGTGGACATGGTCCACAACTACATCCCTGAGACCAGAAGTTCCTGTTAACCTCCCATAATTCCTACCTCTGGACTGTACAGGCCTCCGTGACCAGGACAACACCATGGCGTGTGACAGACCTTCCTGAGGGCTGGTGCTCACTTCACGTGAGAGATCGTGGGTTAGTAAAGGTGAGTGTCTCCGGGGTGTGTTCGCCAGTTCCCTGAGAGCAAAGGAGGATGCTGACCTAGAAGGAGATGGGAAGAAGTCGAAAGAGGACACGCTGGCCAGGCGCGGTGGCTCACGCCTGGAATCCTAGCACTGTGGGAGGCCGAGGCGGGTGGATCGCTGGAGGTCAGAAGTTCAAGACCAGCCTGAGCAAGAGCAAGACCCCGTCTCTACTAAAAATAGAAAAAATTAGCCAGGCATGGTGGCACAGGCCTGTAGTTCCAGCTACTCGGGAGGCTGAGGCAGGAGGGTCACTTAAGCCCAAGGGTCTGAGGTTGCAGTGAGCTATAATGATACCACAGCACTCTAGCCGGGTGACAGAGTGAGACTCTGTCTCAAAAAAAAAAAAAAAAAGAAAAGAGAGGACATGCTTCCAGCTGAGTAATGTGAGGAACACAGTGGGTAGAATCTGGTCTAGTGAAAGAGACAAAACCAAGACCAGACTGCTGGCCTTCAGGTGACATGAAGAAGGGAGAAAATGGACTTGCTGGAGGGGAGACTCTGGGTGGCCGCTAATTCGTGGGGGCTGGAGAATCTCACTTTCTGCTGCTCTGTGCAGCTTGCCCTCCCACGGGGCCACTTCTTATGGCTGCGTGACCTTGGGCAAGTCACCTGACCTTCTGGGCCTCAGTTGCTTCACCTGTAAAGTGGAAATAATAAGAGTAAGTACACCCTAGAATTGAAATAGCCCTGTAACACATTTAATTTACGGTAAACATCTGAAGGAAGCTATTATTATTATCACCCAACAGTGTGTGTATAAGGGAAAACGTCTGACTGAGGAAATGCAGCTTGTTTAAGGAATGAAATATTTAAATGAGGAGCCAACTCTCTCTGCTTGGTCTT
>CAUYRT010073971.1:0-24418 GCA_963574885.1 Lepilemur ruficaudatus | reverse complement strand
TTCATTCTCAAAATTCTTCAATTGTGTCTGCACAGTCTCTTTTGCCATATAATTTAACATTCACAGGTCCCAGGAATTAGAACATGGATATATTTGGGGAAGAAGCATTCTTCAATCTACCACATTTAAGAACTACCTTTTGCATGTGTTGATACTATCTACTTTTATTTTTATTATGCTTCCTTTGGGTGATATTGATTCCAGTTTACCTTAGTTGGAGGGTAAGTTCATTACATTCAGCATTTTTTCCATGTCTAATATTAGAATAAAAGGTCATCCATTTCCTCCAAATACTGTTTTAGGTATTCCCACAAGTTTTGTTATATACAGTTTTCATTATTATCTAATTTTAATTACTTTAAGCTCCACTTTTTGATTTTTTCTTTGACCCATGAGTAAGTTACAAGTTTGATTTTAAATTTCTACACATATGAGTGTTTTCTAGTTTTCTTTTTGGACTGAGGCTAACCTAATTGGATTATGTGATACATAGGCTATTAATTCTTTAAGATGGATTGAGAACTGTTTTATGGGTCAATATGTGACATATTTTCATCTAAAACCAAATATGTTTTTAAAGAACCGGTTTTTCATAATTGGGTGTAGTGTTCTATACATATAAGCCTGCTACTCTAATCCCACTCATCATTCCTCACTTGGCTCAGATTTCATTTCTTCCAAGAAACCTTCCCTGACTACTGGGCTGTGTCCGTCTCTCTGTTCCCATTGTGCTGTATGCATAACCAAGCAAATTTTTTTTAAATACTGTAGCATCATTTGTTTCATTTATTTCTCCTTCAAGTTTGTGAGATTCTCAAAGACAAGAAGAAGATTTTATTCATCTTTGTTTTTCTCATTCCCAGTACTTTTTTGGCCATATGGACAATAATAATTATTGAACTAAACATCTGAGTGAGGCAATTCTTTAAAAAAAAAAAAAAAAAAAAAAGCTTGCC
Organism: Lepilemur ruficaudatus; assembly: GCA_963574885.1. NCBI lineage: Eukaryota > Metazoa > Chordata > Mammalia > Primates > Lepilemuridae > Lepilemur > Lepilemur ruficaudatus. The sequence goes on along the minus strand of CAUYRT010073971.1, from coordinate 23,462 downwards.
TTCCCAGCTCTCCTGTTTCACGTAAATAATATTCACTGCACTCTAGAAATAATGCCAATCAGCCACATTAAAATTAATGGAAGACAGGGAAAATCTTGTACTTTATTAAGAAAATATCAAGGGGAAAATCAGTATTTTATCTGCAGGTTTTATTTACCAAGACAAAAGTGCTTATTTATCAAAGTTACTTGCAGGTCAATGAAGTGAGAACATGCAGCACTGAATTTGATTATCAACTCTGGACAGGTGCATGTGTCTTAACTGTACTGGAATTACAATGTTGTGTGCACATATAGGTGAGCCACTACAGTGCTTAACTGTGTGGCTTCTGGGACATTCATAGAACATACTAATGTTCATGTCTTTGACATGGGGAAGAATGTAACTTGAATTAATTACAGACCTAGAGTCAGAAAAAAAATTAGAAACCTTCTAGCCTAGCTTGATTCTTAGATACCTTCTTTAAGATCCCAGGTGAAAATTGAAGTTTTGGCTTGAATATCTCAAGTCACACAGAATCCAACTGCCTCTAACACCTTAAAGCTCAATATTATTGCCCATCAGATATGCTACTCTGGTAGTGAATTAAGTGATTTAGTTAGATAAAGGAAACAGAATAAATCCTTTTCTTAAAATTCAGTAAAATTCCTCTTTCTTTTTTTTCAGTCTTGAGTATAAGAGTCATCATAGCATCAACACTTTTGTGATATAAAAGGCAACACCAAAACAAAGTAAATTTTCTCAGCAAAAACTTAAACATGGACTATTCAATAGAAATAAAAGAATTTATTTCATAAAAATGGCAATATCAACGATTTTCTCAATTTGGAGCACAGTAAATATTACATTATGTCATCTATTAGTCAAATTTAATTTGACTACAGGTAAGCATTTCAAATACACAAATATACTGAGAACATTTTTGAATACTGATTACTTCCAATCTGACACTAGAGAATTCTAAAGCATAGGAAAATTTTTGTAATTCAAGGAAGGTTGAGTAATGTCTGAATGCTTCCAAATATAAGAGTTCCTAGAGGTGAGAATGTTCTGGAAGTGGGTTAAAGGTAGGAACAGTGATGTTAACAGGTATTATACCAGAAAATGTCTACCATTTATGCCACAAAGCCCATAAATATTTACCCTTTTTCACCAAAAACTTTTGCCTCAGTCTATGATGGTTTCATGGTAAAAATGCGAAGTCCATAGTTTCACCTCCCCCTATATCCACAGCCTTTTCTGCATAACTGTGATGTACCCTCCCAGTCTGACTCTGGGCGTGGCCACATGACTTGCTTTAGACTACAGAATATTAGCAAATGTGATGTGCACAGATGCTTGAGTAGTGCTTGTGTGTAGGGTCTGTTTTAGCTTGTGCACCCCTGTCTTTTCCATGAGAACATGCCCAGGCTATCCAGCTGGAGGGATATAAGATCACGTGGAGCAAAGTCAAGTCTCTCCAGCCAGCAGCCAGACAACCGACAGATGTAGAAGTCATCATCTGACAGACATGCAAACAATGTCTATTTAGGACAGAAAAGCTGTTCAAACCAAATTGTGACCCACAAATTTATAAACTAAGTTAATGCCTATTGTTTAAGTCAATGTTAAAAAAAATGTTTTGGATTTGATTCAATAGCTACTTATTCCCTTTATTTCTCTCCATTGTTATGACAAAACATCCTATGATTTGATAGTCTTACAAAAGAGCTTTTGGGGTGAACAAAACAACATTGCAAAGGAACAAGGAATGTCCCTCATAGCAAGGGTTGTTAACAGAATGGTAAAATGGAGAGTAATTGAGCCAAAGTGGTAATGCCCATAAACACTACCCTCACTGTTCCCACATTCTCAGCACACCTAAAATTTGGATCTGTGATTTAACCACACCCCCCAAGTTCACACTGCCAATCACAACCATGGATATTCTCAATAATAGAGGAGGGGTGCAGAAATAAGGACCTCAATGATTAAAAACACAAAAGTTAGCATACTGAACCATTATTCTGGTTGAAGAAGAATAAATGAACATGTGAGAAATAGAATTTTAAATATTCACATTAAATGTTCAAAGAAAGAAGAATTTGGAAATGCCAAGGAGAAATAAGCAATTATGGAAAATGCTAAGAAAGAAATAATTGGAAATCAGTGATATAAAAACAGAATTGTTAAAGCCAAAATCTGAATAGATAGGCTGAATGATATATTATACGCCATCAAAACATAAAATATTGGCCAGAAATATCAAGTCTAGGACTTTAAAAGAAAGCAGAAATATAGCATTGATAGTGAAAAAAAAACTTTAAAACTTAAGCAATGTAAAGGATAGGAGAAGAATTGTTCATGTCTATATAATAAGCACTATAAAATTATAGAAAAAAATAATTGAATAGAGGAAGGTATGTAAAAAAATGTTTCAGAATATCCCCAAATTACCTAAATACATACAAATTAGATTAAATAGGGTAGTAAGTTTAGAAAAGTAAAAGTTATAACTAATTATGAAATTTAAGTATATCCAAATCAAAGAGAAAAAGTTCCATGAATCAAAGATCACCTAAAAGGAAATGACAAGAATGATGTAGACCTGAGATGAAAAGTAATGGAGTAATAATAGCAAAGTGGTAAAGGAGAGAAATTTGAAATGTGGGCTATTATAACCAGCTAAATTATCACTTAAATGTGACACTGACATACAAATATTCTCAATGGTGGATGCCTCACAAATTTTAGCACAGTTCTAACTGAAAGAGTCTTAGAGTAAGTAATCCAGAAACAAGACAATGAAAACAGAAATATATGAAAAGTAAATAACTGAATTACTGATCCCTCCACATTATTAAAGTGTATTTAGAATACATTTCTAAGTAATAATGACATAGTGATGTAGAAGGACCATGGAGAAAGATCAAAGGAAGTGAGAGAGTGCTTTACTTCCAGGGAAGAAAAGTATTGATAAACTTAAAAAGCTGATTGGGAAAAATCAATAAATATAAGCCCCAATAAGTTAAGAAAAGCTAACAAAATTAAAAAAGAACAAAAAATCTTCAAACTGTCAGAATAAAATTGAGTCTATAGAAACTAGTAAAACAGACAGATAAAAGCAAAAAGAAAGTAATGCAAATAGAAAACATAAAATGAGATTTCAGAATTAAGTAAAATTTACAATAAATTTAACTGGGTTAACTATGACAATCAAAAGACAAAGATTTCAAGTGGATAATTTGACAGAGGCAATATGGAATGTTCACCACCACCATTTCCTCTTCTTGGCTGTACAGGAAAAAGGAGCATCCTTGTCTTCCTCATAGCTAAGTTGGGGTCATGTGCCTCAGTTCTGGACTGTGATAATTGGCTAGAAGTAATGTAAACCATGTTCAAGCCTGTTTCTCAAAAATATGATGCTCTAATTATTTCTTCCTCTACTAAATTGACTTGACAGCTCACGTGTTACAGATCTTGTAGAAGCCCATGTCCTTGGATCACCGTTGGGAGTAGAACGATGACAAAAAGTTTTGTTTCCCTCATCAAACTTTGCTGTAAGTGAGAAATAATAAATCATTATGGCGTTATTTTAATTTTTATATTTGTGACAACATATTAGCATAGCCTCATCCTAACTAATATTGGGAAATAGCTTTTGCCGTAAATTAATTCCAAAAGACATTCTGAATAAGGAAAGATTGCTTGAAACACTGTAAAGCTGAAAGTAAAGGTATTGTTCAAGGACACAATCCCCTGCATTGATAAGGATCTTGCTCTCTGGTGCTGGATTTCGTTCAAGAATCAAGAAAACTGTATGTTATATGCCTTCTCATAAACTAAGGCAAAATGATTTCTAGTATAAGCTCCTCTGGGATTGCATTGTAAGCCTGAACTTAAAATGACAGAGGTGCAGTAAAAATTTAGCATTTTGCTCAACTCTGGCAGGACACAGGCTTCAGGAAAAATGTCTCTGACAGCCTTGCTCTACATAGAAACAAAGCAATGAAACAGTCACACAAAGATACGCTGCTTCTGTTCTTGGGTGCTTAACTACCTTGCTTCCATTAAGCTCTGATACTCTCATTAAATAAATCAGGAATTTACAAATTTTTAAATAATAAACTTATAGCACATATGTATGTGTTCTTTCCCCATCAATTCATAAACCTGTGTGTAATACTGAACATACTTGAAAGGACGAAAAATAATATATCAGGTAATGTGACTGAAAGAAATTATGGTTAGTTTCAGACTAAACAAAATTTAAAGCAGAAAGTCATTGGCAATACATAGTGAACTTATATGTGAACTGATGAATGGAATAAATGATATGAAAGGTAATAATCTATTAGCACATAAAAATATATACATAATCTAACAGCAATTGACAGACTATAAGAAGAAATAACTAGGTCAGAAATTGTATCATAGGTAGAGATTTTAAAGCATTCATATCAGAAACAGTTCAAGGAAACAAATAAAAACTTTATATTTATGATAATTAATAACTATGAACTGGCCAGGCATGGTGGCTCATGCCTGTAATCCTAGCACTCTGGGAGGCCAAGGTGGGAGGATTGCTTGAGGTCAGGAGTTCAAGACCAGCCTCAGCAAGAGTGAGGCTACTAAAGACCCTCTCTATTAAAAATAGGAAGAAATTATCCAGACAACTGAAAATAGAAAAAACTAGCCCAGAGTGGTGGTGCATGCCTGTATTCCCAGCTACTTGGGAGGCTGAGGCAGGAGGATTGCTGGAGCCCAGGAGTTTGAGGTTGCTGTGGCTGATGCCATAGCACTCTAGCCCAGGCAACAGAGCAAGTATCTGTATAAAAAAAAAAAAAAAAACCTACGAACCAAAAGATACACAGCAACTCTATACCCATAAACACACCTTTTCTTTTCTAAGCACACACAAAACATTCATACAATTCAATCAAATACTGAGTCACAAAAAAAGGCCTCAATAAATTTCATAGAAGCAATGTCTTAGAGATTGTTCCAACTATTATTTCATAAAATTAGAAATCAAAATGAAATAGGTCTTAGAAAAAAATCTGTAAACCAGAAAACATATGACTATGTAACACTTAAGTTAAAGAGAAATTCATAAGTGAAAGTATTATATTTACAGCTGAAGGAGAATAAAAGCATTATATGTTAAAATTTCTAAGAATCAGTTAAGACAGGACTTTAAGGAGCATATATATTCCAAAAATATTCATCAGAAAAGAAGAAAATTTATCAATAAGAGAGCTAAGTATTCTCCAAAAAATGACAAAGTGAACAAGAGAAGACAATTAAAGAAGTAAGAAAGCAATAATGAAAATAAAAGCAGAAATTAATAAAGTAGAGAAAAAAATAGATTATAATAGTAGCTAACATGTTTATAGTGCACATATACTGTATGCTCAGAGCTATTCAAAGTACTTTACATATATTAACTCACTCAATCCTCAAAACACTCTTAGAGATAGATAAATTTATTCCTCCTCATTTTACAGATGAGTAAAGGACTGCACAGAGAACTTACATAGTTTTTCCAAGCTTATAAAGTTAATCAGGAACAGAGATTGATTTATAATCTGTGTTTTTATCAACTGAGCTATACTAACTTAGCCCAAAAGCTGATTTTTCTCTGGAAAAGACTACTAAAGTAGATAAACATCCAGAAAGATGGATCAAGGAGAGAGAGGGGGTGAGGGAAGGGGAGAGAGAGAGAAGCATTGCTGTTTCTGTCAGAGTAATTAAGAGTAGCTGATGCTATCAGACCCAAAATCATATCTGCTTAACACAATGTTTGTTTCTGGCTTATATTAGAAACCTTGGTCTTCAAGTAGTCTATGTGGTAGCTCTTCTAAAGCAGTGATCAGGGGTCCAGGGCAGCAATGGTAGAAGAAGAAAGAGAAGGATGAAGAACACTGGCTCTTAACTTCCTTACCTCCTTGGCCTGGAAGGCACACTCTCTGCTCAACCTTCATTGGCTTAAGCCAACCTGTAGTCCCATGTCCTGACACCCACTGATAATGAGGGTGGGAATATAGAAAAGCACATGTATTGTTTGGTGAGCACTAACATCCTCTGTAATAAATAAAAGTAAGGTACATGCAGACTGAAAAAGGATAAAAAGCTATAAGCAGATGTTTAAAAATATATTATTATTTTTATATTATTTTTAAAGGAACATTTGGAAAACTATTCAACAATAAATGTGACAGCCTGTTTGCAACAGACAAATTCCTAGAAAAATGTTAAGGACCGAAATTAGAACAAGAAGAAATTAAATATAGTCAACAGCCAAACATTAACAAAAATGGAAATGATAATCAAAAAAACTCTCCCTACCTTGTCCTCCTTCCAAACAAAAAATAAAACTCCTGTTCCAGCTATTGATTTATTGTTTCCCAACTCTGGATCCTCCCTTCATTGCCCTGCTTTGTGACGTAAAGCTGAGCTCTGTAAACATTTCTTCCTTTCCCATGAGCATGACGGTAAGTTTTGTCAGTAGAGGGTGCTGGAGGGACACTGCAGGAGGAAGGGACTTCTCTCCTTGCTTTCCATGTGCTAATCCTCTCTCTTGGCTCCAGCCTGCATGAGGGACCTCGGCACTCAGTCCTTCCAGCTAGTCTCATAGGCATCTGCATGGTGGCATTCTGGTGAGCTCCACCAGCCTTCCGTCCAGCTTCCCAGGCAGCTCAGTGGCACCCCCACAAGAGGTTTGCTGGCAAGTTCTGAAGGCTCCCAGCTGATTTTCCAGGGAGTCTCCTATGCGATCCAGCAAGTGGCTTCCCAGCAAGTTCTGCCATAACCCAGTTGCTTTTCTAAAGAGTCTCACAGGTATCCCAGTGGGTGCTTTCTGTTGAGTTTTAGCAGAAATCCAAGGGCAGACTTCTCAGAGGGCAGCTCACCTCCTGCAAGTATTGTTGTCACTCCATTAGCAGTTTTCTGATGATCAGCTTGGATCCATGGCACCACAGTAAACTTTTCCACCATCTAGAGGGCTGCAGTCACACCCTCTCTAACAAAGTTGAAATCAGCCTTCGGTGGGGGTGGGGGAATCCTCTTCCAAATTTGTTCCTCCCTGGGCCGTCTGCCTCAACTCCAGATGTCATGACTCTTCCTCATACATGCTACATCTGTATTCCTCAGAGTTCCTTCATTACCATTAATAATATTTTTACTACTTTTCTGTGTTCTCTCTCCTGACTGATATAGTCCAAGACTCAGACAGTTTTAAAAGGAAATTCCACCAAATTTCAAGGCACAATCTCAATTTCGTATGTCATCCAAAACAAAGAAAAAAAGAAAATAAATTTATTTTATGATTCTACAGCAACCTACATTCTCAATCTAGATTAGGACAATACACAAAATCATAATTTTATGTCCTTGAATAGGTGAATCCATAAACAAACTGTGGCACATCCAGAAAATGGGATTTTATTCAGCAATTAAAAAATGACATTATCAGCCACTCATCTGGGGGGAGAGAAGAAGGGATGGATATATAGGCAGGGAATAGGGGATTTTTAGAGCAGCAAATCTATTCTGTATGATACTACAATGGTGGATATAATTTATTATATATGTGTCAAAACCTACAAAATGTACAACATAAAGAGTGAACCCCAATGTAAACTATTAACTTTACTGAATAATAATCTGTCAATATTGGCTCACCAATTGCAAGAAATAAATGTCCCATGCTAATGAAAGATTTTAATACTAAGGGAAACTGTGGTGGGAAGTATATGGAAACTCTCTGTACTTTCCACTCAATTTTTCTGACACTTAGGACTTCTCAAAAAAAAAATTATTTAAAACCCCCCACAATCTCAGACCTATCTCACTTATGAATATAATATAAATGCCAAAATCTTAAAGCAAATATTAGATAAACAAAGCCAGTATTATTTACATAACTATATAATATGAAATAAGGTTTATGTCAGGAATAATATAATGAATCCACACATGAAAGTAGTAATATAACTTAACATATTAATGAGTAAAAGGAAAAAAATGACTTGGTTTAATCAACATATTCAGAAATACATCAGCTGATGTTCAGCGCCCATTTATGTCAAAACTGTCACAAACCAGATTAGAAAGAAACTTTTTTGTCATGATAAAGGCTATATCCTGAAACTTGACAGTAAATTCAATTCTGAATGGAGAACATATAAAAGAAAGAAAATGTAAAAATTGTCTTTGCATTGAGAAGATATTATAATTTGCATTATACACCTAGGCAGAATCAACAAACTATTAGAATGAGAGTCCATCAAGCTTCTGAACATAGAAAAATCAACAGCGTTTCTTTATTCCAGCAATAAGAAATTAGTATAGGTAGTAGAAAATAAGATACCATTTAAAAAACTATAAAGTATATAGACATTAACCTAATAAAATGCACAACACTTTTATAGGAAAAATTTTAAAACCCTATTAAAATCCATAAAATAGACCTGAGTAAATGCAGAAATTACTATATCCATAAAGGGTTTGATTCAACATTATAAAGATGTCAATTTCCTCCAAAATTATTCTTTGAATTTCACTAGCACTGGCTGCTGGCTCCTTCCTCAAAACTTCACCCTGGATGAACTATGAAAGAGACAGGGAAGCATGGATACAAGCATCTTACAACTAAAACAAAAGAAAAAACAAAAGAACACCATGAAAAACAAATTGGGAGACTAAAGCTGATTCATGATTTAATGTGGATGGAGACTGGCAGCATGGGGTAGATAAAGGCTAGTACCACAGCCACTATACATTATATTATTTTTAACTTTTTATTACAAAAGAATTTAAACAAGTACAAAAATTAAAAAGAATAGTATATGGTACCCTCTTGTTTCCATAACCCTGCTGCACCAATTTTCAACTCATGGAAAAATATTTTCACCTATATTCCAACATCCCGTACTCACCTGGATACTCTTCCCAACTGCCTTCAAAAGGCTGTTGTACCATTAAGTTTCAAATAATGCTGAGTAATGAAAGAAAATTGTGATCCCATTTCATTTATGCATGAGCAAGACATGAACACCTTAAATATTACAAAATCAAATTCAACAGTTATGTTTATAAGAATATTGGTAAAAGAGTATAAAGTGTTTCACAATGCAACTTAGAAGCAGCATATGGCACTGCTGATCCTTCTGTCTTTCCTTATTTTCTTTTCTTGGATTAAAAGATACCATTTTTTCTTGAGTTTCCTCCTACCTGAGGAGTTATTTCTTCTCTGTTCTCTTTTCTGGTTTCTTCCCATTTTCCCAATCTTTAGCATTAAATTTCATCAAGGCTATGTCTTCAGACTTCTCTTTTCTATTTAACCTTATTTTTCAGGTCATCTCTAACTATTCTCATGACTTGAAATACCATCTGTTCACTGATGAGTTGCAAATTTGTATCTCTACCTTAGACTTATCCTTGAACTCTACACTCATATATTCAATTGTCTACTTCACATGTATACTTTAACATGTAATATACACTTACTATGTCCTAAATCATAATCTTGATCTTACCTCCTCCACCTGCCCACCACAATAAACTTTTTTCTGCTAATTTCTTCATTTTAGAAAAGATCAGCTTCATTTTTACAGCTGCTCAGACTTAAATCCTGAATTAATCTATAATTTCTGTTTTTCTAGTGATCTGTATCCAATTTATCAGGAATTCCATTTAACACACCTTCAAACATATGAAGAATTGGACTGCTTTGCCCAACCTCACAACCACCACTGGTTTAAGACTTAGTGATTTCTTACTTGGATTATTAAAAAGCCTCCTAATTAATCTCCTTGAACTCATATAGCCCTTAAACTTACTCTTCCCATCATAGCCAGATTTCTTTTCCACAATTTTTATATACTTCTTAAAGAGTAGTTTTGTATTCACGGCGAAACTGAGCAGAAAATATAGAGTTCCCATATGCTTTCTTTGCACACACAAAGAGCTTCCCTCATTATTATCATCTCTCAAAGTGGCACATTTATTAAAACTGATGAACCTACTTTGACACATCATTATCACCCAAAATCCAGAGCTCACATTAGAATTCACTCTTAGTGTAAATTCAACATTTGCGTTCTCCAGAATGTCACAGAGTTGGAATCATGCAGCATGTAGCCTTTTCAGATAGGCTCTGCATTAAAAATATGCACCTTAGGTTCCTCCATGTCTTTTCATGGTTTGATAGCTCATTTCTTTTTAGTGCTGAATAATATTCCATTGTCTAGATGTGCCACAATTTTCCCATTCACCTACTGAAGAACATCTCAGTTGCTTACAAGTTTTGGCAATTATAAACAGAGCTGCTATAAACATCTTATTTAAAACATCTTGTTTAAACATCAGGTTTTTGTGTTAAAATAAGTTTTCAACTCATTGATAAAAAACCAAAAAGCATAATTGCTAAATCATACACTAAGAGTATGTTTAATTATATAAGAAACTGTCAAAGTGTCCTCCAATGTGACTGTACTATTTTTCATTCCCACCAACATAGAATTAGACTTTCTGTTGTTCCACTTTCTCCTCAACATGTGATGTCATTAGTGTTCTGTATTTTCACCATTGTAATAGGTGTATAATGGTGTCCCATTGGTGTCTTAATTTGCAAGCTCCCTAAGGACATATGATATTGAATATCTTTTTATACGCTTACTTGCCATCTGTACATCTATTTTGTGAGACGTCTGTTCAGATTTCTTGCACATATTTAATCAGATTGTTTTCTTATTGTTTAGTTTTAGAAAGAAACTTTTAAACATATCTTAGATCATTTCACTCTTAATCTCATTATAAGAACAACTATTCACATTTACTCTTCACTAAGAATTATTCTAAGTGATATTTGTATGGTATCACATCCATTTTAAGATGTACATTTTTTTTCTTTTTACACTTTAACTTCTTTTACACTGGCATGTATCTCACTACTGATAGCCAGGTGGTAGTCATGATGTAACTGTCATGGTCTATTCATGCAAATCAAAGTATCAGTTGATGTCTTGAAAGAAAATTCCAGAGACAATAATAGAACCTTCTTTTCCAAATGATGCATTACCAATGGTCTTAATGAAAGCAGGAATGATATTGAATGGAAAAACATAAACACAGACAACCTTGAATGAAAAGATTCGCAACACCTAAATGTTACTAATTTTTGTAAATATTTTAATCAATTCATGTAACTTTTAGTTGAGATACTGAATGGTTATGTCCTAGGATTATGGGGAAATCATACATAAATCAACTCTCACAAAGCCTGGCACTTGACATTGAATCATTTCAATAAATGTTTGCACCAAGTTGATATGTCCCTACTCCATCTGACTGCTGGAGCACATTATAAATATCTTCTGGAAAAAGGTAATATCATTCATAATCTCTCCAGCTTTTGACATGGTCTCTAGACAACAATAAAAAATGACTAAGCCTGATAGTAAGAAGAAGTAAATGACAGAAAACCTCCAAGAAATATAAATATTGGAGCAATCAAAGACATGAAAATCATGTGATGAATATGTTCAAGAAAATAGAGTAAAAGAAGGAGACTATCACCTGAGAAATAAATTGAATGGAAATTCTAGAACTAAACAAAAGCAAAAACAAATTGTGAACTTCATAGATGAGGCTTACAACAGATTAAACACAGAAGAAGAAAGAATTCAAGAACTGCAATTTAGGATAGTACAAAATATCTAGAACGATTCCCTGGTTTAATGGCAGATGAAGTAGGACCAGAGAAGTTAAGTTACTCCACTGAAATCTTATCATAGGTACAAGAGCTAAGCCTAGAGTCAAGTCCCCTGACCCCCAACTGAGTGCTCATTCTACTGTGTCTCATACTTCACAACACTTTCCTCACCACTTGAGAGCCCAGAAAGTCTGATGTCTCCAGGATGGCGTACTCAGAGGAATGCAGAGAAACCATATGGGGTGAAGGAAAAGAAATACAAGGTTTATCAGGGGCTCTGATGACTTGGGAGATAGGGAGAATATCAAGGAGGGTACTCCAGTATGCATTTGTTGCTCCTTAGGATACCACATTTGTATTAAAGTGTGACAGGTTTATTATGAACGTTCTCCTTCTCCATCCATTGTGACCAGTGGGAAATGGGTGCTCCTGAGTAAGGAAATATACCAAAGGTTTACATTTGCCCTGGAGGAAAGGCCTCTATAGAGAAACCCTGACAGCTAGAATCCCAGAGAAACATCTAGCTAGAGCACATCTGCAACCTTCTGACTCTTAGGAGTAAGACAGTTTTAACCCAGAATTATAAGTGAGATGCTAACTCTAAAGTGTATCTGTGAAATAGGCCAAGTGGTTCTCAACCAGGAGTGATTTTGACACCCAAGTGTTGTTAAGCAGTGTCTGAAAACAATTTTAATTTTCATGAGTAGGGTGATGCTACTGCCATCTAGTGGATAAAAGCCCAGAGGTTTTGTTATATACTACATTCTATAATGCACAGCATAGACCCCATGACAACAACAATAAAAATCATGGGATTTGAAATATCCATAGGGCCAAAGCTGAGAAAATCTGATTTATACTTAACCATAGAGAGAAAAAATAAATAGCAAAGAAAAGAGAATAAGAGACATATGGAACATGGTTGAAAGGTCTAAAATCTGAATAATTGGAATTCCATAAAGAGATGGCATAGAAAATAGGATGGATCAATAATATTCAAAGGGAAAAAGACAAGAATATTTCAAAAATCATAAGTGCCCTCAAGACACAGACTTAATAGAGTCTCCAAACATAATATCTATCACATCACAGCAAAACTACCAAAAATCACAAAGAGAACACATTAAAAATATTCAAAGGGGAAGGAAAAAAAAAATCTACTTTCAAAGGAATAGTAAGATTAACCACAGACACTTTGACAGAATCTATGGAAGTCAGAAAGTGATAGGAGAGCATTTTTAAAGAACGACAACTGTCAGCCTAGAATGCTATAACTAGTAAAAATATTCCTTAGAAATTAAGGCAAAATAAAGATGTTTTCAGATTTAAAAAAACTAAAATAATGCAAACTGGATTAAAAGAAGCATAAAGTGTGTTCTTTAGGCAGAAGGAAAATGATTCCAGAGAGAATCAGAAATTCAGAAAAAAAAAATAAACGTCACTGAAAAAAGTAAAAGTGTGGATAAACCTAAAAGAATATTTATGATAAAAAACAGCCATAACAATGTCTTGTGATGTATATATTTTAAACTAAGTTGCACAAACACAGTATCAAAAGATGTTCAGAGGTTAAATGGACTTAAGGTGCTATCTAGAACTTGCATGTTCAGGAAGTTGTAAAGTGAAAACTTACTTGGATTAATTTTTGCTGGGTGTGGTGGCTCATGCCTGTACTCCTAGCACTCTGGGAGACTGAGGCAGGTGGATTGTTTGAGCTCAGGAGTTTGATACCAGCCTGAGCAAGAGCAAGACCCTGTCTCTACTAAAATTATAAAGAAATCAGCTGGACAACTAAAAATGTATAGAAAAAATTAGCCGGGCAGATGCCTATAGTCTCAGCTACTCAGGAGGCTGAGGCAGAAGGATTGCTTGAGCCCAGGAGTTTGAGGTTGCTGTGAGCAACAGAGTGAGACTCCACCTCAAAAAAATAAAAATAAAAACATGAAAAAATTTTAAAAAATTACTTGGATTAATTTTAATACATCAAGCATATATTTTAGACTATGTAGAATAATCACTGAAAGGTAACAAAATAATTTCTAACCTACGAGCTAACAAAGAAATGGGATTTTTTTCAAAGAAAACATGGATTAATCCTAAAGAAGGAAAAAAAGGAGAAGGAAGATAGAATAGAAACAAAACAAATATAAAGATGCAAATCAAAGTTGCATTATATATATAATTACTGATTTATACTTTACAAATTAAATTATACATGGACGATTCCAATTCGAAGGCAAAGAATGTCATATTGGATGAAAAATGAGAGCCCAGATATGTGGTGTTTACAAGAAAGACACCTTAAATAACATGCACCCATGGAATGATTGAAAGTTAGAAAATTGAAAAATATGTATTTTGTAAATACTATCCTAAACTTGCTACTAGTGTGGCTATACCACAATCTAGCAAAGTACACACTAATGTAAGGAGGATTACTAGCAATAAATACTGACATTTTATAGTAAGTAATGGCCTAATTCAATGGGATGACATAACAACCCCAAAATTGTAGTTACCAAATAACATAATCTCAAAGTATGTAAAAACTGCAGAAATAAAAAGAGAAATATACAAATCTACAGAGTGAAAATTTGACAAATCTTTCTCAATGACCAGTAGAAAATAAAACATTTAAAAATGAATAACAGTTCAACCATTTTAGATACCTCATATAAGTGGAATCATGCAGCATTTATCCTTCTATTTCATTTAGCATAATGTCCTCTAGGTTCATTTGTGTTGTCATGAGTGGCAGGATTTCCTTATTTTGCAGGGCTGCATAATATTGCATTATGTGAATATACTATGTTTTCTTTATCCATTCATTTATTGATGGGCACTTTGTTGCTTCCGTGACTTGTCTACTGTGAATAATGCTGCAGTGATCATGGGAGTGCATATATCTCTTAGAGTTCCTGACTTTAATTCCTTTGGATAAATATCCAGAAGTGGGATTGCTGGATCATATGGTAGTTCTATTTTTAGTTTTTTGATGGACCTCAATACTTTTTTCAAATTCACAGAAGCAGAGAATATAATGTTAGTGGCCAGGGGCTGGGGGCTAGGGAAAATGTGGAGTTGTTAATCAATGGCTATAAAGTTTGAGTAACGCAAGATGAGATCTCCTAGTGCCTGTGCAGAGCCCTCATATCTTAGCCACTTCCCCAAAGGCTTCATCTCTCAATATTCTCATATTAGGGTATAAGTTCCAACATGTGAATTTTGGAAAGTCACATACATTCAAACCATAGCATAATTATTTCCCCAAGACATGGAAAGTCCTAATGAAATGATCTATTTGGCAATATCAATTTATATTTTACAACTGGAACCTTGACATATAATTTGGTGTTACAGGATCTTCTTTGATTCCAGTTAATTTCATTTGTTCCAGGGTTTCCACAAATAGGCTGTTGTCCACTGTTCCAATCTTCCAGCAGCCATGTTGGAAGGTTCACTATTTGAGAAGTGCTCAAGTTCCTGTGGGAATGAGCAGTCCAGAGAACCTCCTCACCCTTAGGTATGGAATTTCCATCTCCACAGAATCCTCCCATATTTCATCCTATCCACATTTCATGGTTATGTTATCTAGCCTGACAGATCTAATATCCTTTTAATCTCTTGTTTTGAACCAAAACTCACATTTTCTACTTATTCTTCATAGTTCTTTTGAATTGCATTATCTTTAAATAGGTCTAAATAATTTGTATGTGTTTATGCTATGCTTGTCCAAGATTGGCTACTGGCAGAGGAAAGAAAGCTAAGCCAGGTTCTCTCAGATTGGTATGAATAACTGAATGGATAGTAACTCTCACTCAATTTTGTTTGAGATTCTGGTAGGATTGTTTAAAATTCCAATGTTTTCTTTTGAAAATATAATATTAGAGTACCAGCATTCATGTGCCTATGATCTCTGAGCCTTCATCTGGGCCTCTCCATTACCATGCCCTTTGACAGGAGGAACAGTCAAAAGCAGAAAATGAAGACAATTCTCCTATGCGAGCTGTATATGATAAATTCAAAATTCTATTCAAAGTTTTTAAAATTTTTGGTTATTCATGTTACTTCACATGGGCTTCTATTCATAATTCCCCCAACAAATACTTTAAAAAGAAGATCTAGAAATTTCCATTGAAAAATCACACAACATATTCACATTTATATATGTATCTATCTATATCTATAGATAGAAATAGATATCTGAATACACATGTGCATATTAATGTATCCATATATATACTATATATTTATGTTTTATTATCACTTTTATAGATAGCATGTATAACAAATAAAATCAAAGACAAAACTCCAAAATCTCAGTCTTTTAAAAGATTTTTTTTTGCCATTACAGTTTGCAATAGCCATTATTGAAATGAGAACAAGATCTAACCGAAGAAAGATACAAGCATTTTGAGGCATCATTTAATGGCCCAACTGTGGGCTAAGTACAAAACATTTACTGGGACAACAGTCTTCATGCTCATGGGGTTTTTCTTAATCCCTCAATAGTTCTATTCAACTCAAGTTTGTATTCAGAAAATGTAGGACGTTAAATTACTTTAGGTTTGAAGCTTTAGCAGGCAAGAATTACAAGTATAACAGGACAAATGATTCTCAGATACTGGTTATTTTTAATTTTTTAAAATGGTCCATTTAACTCAGTCTAAGCTCTATAAAATAATATATTAAGGCATGCTATTTATTAAATATCAGTGATGTGCCATACACTGTGCTGGATGACTTACATAAAATGTCATATTGTGACACAAGTATTCCAAGATGTAATAACTGTTATTATCCCTATTTTACATATAAGGAAATCGAATTTTAGCATGGTTAAACAGCTTGCTTGTGCTCTTACAGTTAGCAAGTAATGGTTTAAATTCTAACCCAGGTCTGTCTGATATTAAATACATGCACTGACTTCTTTTATTAGGTGAAATCAGGAAGGAGTTGATAAAATAAAGTGGAGTTGTTTGTGGAAAAGAGATCTCAGTGTGATTAAGAAATGGAATCACTGGGAGTGTATTAGCAAAAAAAAAAAAAAAAAGTTAAAACCCTAGATGATTGTATACTATGAATTTAAGATTTCAGAAGTGGCCTCATTTTAAATAAAAATGAGATGACAGTTGTCCTTTGGTTAAAGTGGATTGAATTGAAAACTCTCTGCAGAGGAGAGAAAAAGAAATGGGGAGCAAGAGTGTTGGCGGTGCCATCCATTTCAAGGTTCCATTTATCAGGAGAATGACTGCCATTGAATTGGAGACTTAGTTTCTATTATGGTTTGAATGTGTATATCCCTCTGAATTTCATCTGTTGGAACTTAAATCCCAACGTGATGGTATTGGAAGGTGGGGCCTTTGGGAGGTGATTAGATCCTGAGGGGCTCCATCCTTGTGAATAGGATCAATGCCCTTAAGTAAGGGCCGGAGGGGACTAACCAGGCTCTTCTGTCCTCCACATTTTCTGCCATGTGAGGTCACCACAAGTAGATGCCATTGACAGGACAGACCCTCACCAGACACCAAATCTGCTGGTACAGTGAGCATGAACTTTCTAGACTCCAGAACTGTGAGAAATAAATTTCTATTATTTATAAATTACCTGACATATGGCATTTTTTATAGCAGGGGGAATAGGCTAAGGCAGTTTCCAAGGTCCATTAAAGAAGAAGTCATAAATAGGTACCAGTAAAGAGATGAGGTAGAACAGATGGGGATGAGTGAGACAAGAGGAAAAGAATTAGGATTTTTTAATAAACTTGAAGGGATAACTATCTAGAAGCCTTATCACTGAACAAGAAGGGTGTCAGTTCCACTTTACAATCCTTAGCACTTAAATCACACATTTGTTATCTCACAGTTTCTGTAGGTCAAGAATCTGGGCATGTTTTAGCTGGGCCTTCTACTCTAAGGCCTCTTATAGGCTTCAATCAAGGTGTTAGCCAGAGTGAGGGTCTCATGCAAAGGCTGTTTTGGGGAAGGATCTACTTTTAAGATAGCTTGGTTCTTGACAGAATTTTAGTTCCTCAAGATCTATTGGATTTAGAGCATCAGTTCCTAGCTTGCTGGTAGCTGGAGCTTTACCCTAATGTCCTTTTCATTGAATCTCCCCTGATGGCAATTTGTTTCATCAAAAGCAGCAAGGAATAGAGTCTCCTGAAAGATGAAACTCACAATCTTATAATATAATTATGAAAGTGACATCATTGCAGTGGACAATTGCAGTGGACATATTACATTAGTTAGAAGCAAGTTGCTAGCCCAGCCCACACTCAAGGAGAGGGGATTACTCAAGGGTGTAAATTCTTAGAATCAAGGATTATCAGGGACCATCTTAGAGACTGCCTGCCCCATTAGGTGTGAGGGAATATGAAGCATCTCATTGAGAAGCCTCAAGGTAGGTGGCATCCTCAGAGATCAGCCAGGTTTCAGCTAAGAGTAGGAACTATAGGAAATATCAAGAGGAACTATGTTGACTCGTAATGGGATAGGGATTCCAGTAGGTGCAGAAGAAAGATTTGAGAGAGAAGGAAACTGGAAAATAGGTTGAAAGAAAAGGAAGTGCAGAGGAACATGGCTAAGAATTCCATGATGAAAAAATAGATGACCAGAGGAGCTTCTGATGATAGATAGCATGGACTATCATACCCTCTTTCCCTGGATATGGGGATCAAAACACAGTTAAGGCAAATATCTCCCTCAGTTGTTCTCAAAAGTGAGTTATTGCATGTATTAGTAAAAGGCAGTCTAGAATTAGAGGTAAAGCTTCTTTCCAGCAATCACAACGAACTTCACTGACCACATGGTGCCCAAACAAAAAACCTCCACTTCATCCTTTTACCTCCCTTGCTTACAGCTGTCCTTATCAGCTCAGATACACTAATAATCATATGAGAAAATAAGTGACAGGATGGATGACTCTACATATCTGAATATACAAATCAGGCAATGCTGTTAGGGGGTGGGGAGGTATAAGATCGTCATGTAATAAGAAATACATACAGTGTTGGACCTCTGCCCCTCTTTTCCTGGCACACAGCTTCAAAAACTCTTGGAATCTCTGAAGCAGTAAGTATATATTTTTTTGGTACGTTAATGAGATGACTGACAGCTGGGAGCTCCTAGATAGCCTCAGGATAGAGACTCGTTACCAGGGCAACCAACAAGTAATTGGAGGGTTGGAACTTATAGCCCCCTGCCGTACCCATCTCCAGGGAGGAGAGAGGCTGAAGATTGAGTTAATCACTAATGGCCAATGATTTAATCAATCGTGCCTACATAATGAAGCCTCCATCAAAACCCAAGAGGACCAAGTTTGGAAATCTGGGTTGGTGAATGTGTGGAGGTCCTGGGAGGGTGGTGCACCTGGAGAAGGTATAGAAGCTCCATACTCTTTCCTATATACTTTGCCCTAAGGGCCTCTTCATCTGTCTGTCTGTCTGAAATCTTTGTAATATACTATATAATAAACCCATAAACGTAAGTGTTTCCCTGAATTCTGTGAGACATTCTAGCAAATAATCTAACCTAAGGTGGTGGGGTGGGTCAGTCAGAAACACAGGTCCCAACCTGGACTTGTGTCTGGCATGCAAAATGGGGAGCAGTCTTGTGGGACTGAGCCTTTAACCTGTAGGATCTGATGCTATTTAAAAGTAGATAGCTTTAGAATGGAGTTAAATTGTAGGACACCCAGCAAGTGTCTGAGAATTGCCCGATGTGAAAAATATACCCACACAGCTGGTGTCAGAAGTAAAAGATTGAGAGTAGTCTGAGTATAGAAGAGAAAATAGTTGGCTCTTTCTATTTACAGGAAAGAAGTATTTGGACAGGTCAACTAAACTGGGAAAGATGTCACAGCTGGATGTTCAAATAGAATCTAAGGGCTCATGTATTGATTTTTGCACCTTCTTCCATTTGGTTAATAAATTATATTTTGAGGTCTAATATTTTCAGTTTCTGCCAAATTATGGTAAAGTCTGCCTCTACCAGAAGCCATGACCTTCTTAGGGCAGCCATCTCTGATGCCTGTACATGACTGAAACATGTTCCCAGGAATTATATCCACTGTTCTTCTGATGTAGAACACTGTAAATTGTTATACAAATTGAATATTAAGGTCCACTGAGGCAGAATCCTCTCTCCTATCTCATTTCCTTTCCCATCTTCAAAAATCAGTATCTACTTTAAAACAAACATTATGGAATGCTGATATAATTACATAGATATTTAAAGCTTTCTAAATTCTTCCATCACCAAAAATTAAAAGACAAAATCAAGCCCTTGCCCCAAACTTTATTTTGTATTACCAATGATGAGTATATTCTCTGTGAGAATATAAAATATCTCTCTTTCATTTACACTCTCTCTAGGGAAGTCATTTCAGGACTCTTTATGGTTGCTTTAAAGAAGCTGTTCTGATAAGTATTCAGCATTCAAAGGGAGTTAACTGGCTGTGGGCCTTAGGCCTTTAGAGACTTAGGACACAGGGAGTTTCTGAAAGTGATTCTATCGACTTTAAAAACATTTAACAAATATTATCAAAAGGCCTGGCATTCAGTGGGATACTTCTTTGTCTTTTTATCTGTCCATTGGGTACCTTCTGAGAAGGATCCTTGGTGGCAGAATCAAACACCAAAGTGTTAACTTGTTCAGAACCAGGCAGAAACGCAAAGCCAGAATAATATCCTTTTGTTTCTTTTCATATAAAACAAGTTTATGGGGAGGAGTATGGAGTGAAGAAAGTAGGGCCAAGCCCCACAGTGTCCTGTTCCATTGTTTGGAAGCTTCAAGCAATATTGCTTTGTGTGTTTTGTCATTTTTGTTTCAAACCAGGGAATTTTTTTAATGTGCTTTAACATTGGAGTAATTCTGGTGACAGAATTTGATAAATTGCCTTTTGGGGGAAATATAGAGATACTGAAACAAATTTATTATGAATGAGAAAATGAGTGCTGTTTCTTGGTACTCATGACTTTTTTTGTTGTTTTATGTTTGTTTTTTTTAAAAAAAGTTTCAGTTCCTTTTCCCTACTAACTTTTCTGTAAGAAAAAAAAAAAAAACACCCACATATAATTATTAACTCTAATCTATTTCCTAGGATTCATTTACCATTAATAGCTCTCACTCATATTTGCCATTTATGTGTTTACATAAATATTAACTGATATCTCAAACATATGGCAGGAAATAAAATGAATCACATTAGTTTGGTGTGTTTCTACTTATTAATACATTTCCATTTTCAAGGCAATCTGTGCATTAGTTTTAATAAAACCTTTTATTTTAATTCACTTAGGAACTTACCTATTGTTCATAATCTTTAATCTACTATATGACAAAAAATTGACTTTCAAATATAATTTTGAAACTTATAAGACTAATTTTACTAATTACTCAGGGTAGAATTTTGATCATATAAGCAACTTGGTTTGGGTAATAGAAAAAAACATTCTTCAAAGTTTTACTGTGTTCAATGGTGTGGAATTGTGTCATAAACAAAATAGAACTTCCACTATTTTAAATATAAGAAGAATGTCCATGGATGCTTTAGAGCAGCACCTCTGATACTTTTCCCCTTGTTGGATATTTTCGTTGCTTTCCTTACGCTCTGATTATTGTTACTACCTTGTTTGTCCCAAAGTCAATTTTTTTCACTTTTAACTTTCTGGCTTAACTTTTGTGAGGTGGGGAAATCCATTCTTTGATTCCCCTTAACATTGGTGAGTAGTTTATATAACTAAAATAATGTTAGTGAATAGTAGGGAGAACATTAAAATTATGCAAATAAATCATAATTAGCATAAAGGTAGTAAAGCTTTTTAAACACAGACTTTATCCTGTTTGTTAAAATTACTGTATTTTTACCCCCCAAAGAAGTTAACAGGTACTGTAAAAAATAAAAATAAAAATCTTAGCACCACCCCTCAACTCCTTATGCAAAATGGAAGGTCAAGCCTGGAGGCTGAGTCACACAATCCCCCTTCGAAATGAAACACTATTACTAACATTAGGCATTAGCCAGATTTCCCAGGGAAAGGGAAAGGGCCTCAGGCAAGGCGGGGAAGCTGGCCCTCAGGCATCTACCAGGACTGCCACCACAGATCATTCATAAGGAAATTCCTTTCTGGCCTCCCATAAAGGAAGACATGCAAATTGTAACTTTAGTTCTACAGGGTAAGACTAGCCTCTAAAAGTGAAGTCTATTTGATTCCACACCAATAATGTTGATTACAAGTTGATCTTCTCAGGTGCAAAACAGAGACAAGATATGATCAATCATTATTCCGCCTACCCAGGGACATCCACACAACTGATTCTTCCATTGCTCCCTTTTTCTCAACAAACATTTACTTTATCTTATGTAAAACGTAGATTTCCCAGGCCTCATAAGAATGTAACCATTTGTCTTTCTGCCGACCCCCTCTCCTTTTTCTGTCTGTGTGCCTTCTCCTTTTTGAATATTGAGTTCCCAAATCCCACTTTAGAAAAAAACAATCACAGATGTGTCTGTGGCTTGTGTTTTTTCCCAGGAAATTCTTCAAACTTTGGCTTAATAAACCTCCACTGATTGAGACCTTTGTCTCTGCCACTTATTTTGGGTTGTCAGTATGGTGCTTATCACATTTGAGTTCTCTGATATCAGTCTGTGCTCTGTCACTTGAAAGCTAACTTGTGTTCACTCAACCCCCTGCAAGCCAAAGCTAAGGGAAAGAGTGCTCAAACCATGATGACTCCTCCCAACCCTGTTCCAGTTTCTGATCTAAGGGGGGACATCCATTCATTCAATACATATCATCAAATATTCACTATGTGCCAAGCAATGGTAAGTGCTGGGCAGTTAGCAGTGAATAGGACAGACAGTATCAGTGGTCCTCACTCTCATGGAACTGATGTCCTAGTTGGGAGACAGGCAAAACCAAACAAGCAAAAAAGCAAATAATTTATGACAGTGACCTGAAAGAGAACCAGGGTGATATGATTAGGAAGTTACCAGGGTCTTAGAAGAGATGCTGTTTCCACACTGGTCATGGAAAGTTTCTCCTGAGAAGACCATGTTAGATCAGCCACAGCAATGGGGACCAGGAGACAACTGCAAGAAAATCTGGGGACAAAACATCCAGGTAAAGGGAATATTAACAGCAAAAATAGTAGGAATGAGTGAGCTAGGAGTGTTCAAGGATAGAAAGAACAGTGTGACTACAGCATGGTGAGAAAACAGTCACACAACTTGGAAAACAGGCTGGGTCAGATCTGATAGGGCTTGGTAGATCATGGTAAGGAGCTCAGATTTTATTCTAATTGCCACCAGAAGCATGAGGGAGAGGAGAGTGATATGTACCCTTACTCCATCCAGATAATTGACATTGATTACTCTTTTTTTGGGGGGGGGCAGAGTCTTACTTTGTTGCCCA
This sequence comes from Lepilemur ruficaudatus, assembly GCA_963574885.1. NCBI lineage: Eukaryota > Metazoa > Chordata > Mammalia > Primates > Lepilemuridae > Lepilemur > Lepilemur ruficaudatus. The sequence goes on along the minus strand of CAUYRT010073971.1, from coordinate 351 downwards.
AGCTAGAGTGCCATGGCATCAACCTAGCTCACAGTAACCTCAAACTCCTGGGCTCAAGCAATCCTTCTGCCTCAGCCTCCCGAGTAGTTGGGACTACAGGCATGTGCCACCATGTCCGGCTAATTTTTCCTGTATAGTTTTAGTTGTTCAGCTAATTTCTTTCTATTTTTTAGTAGAGACGGGGTCTCGCTCTTGCTCAGGCTGGTCTACAACTCCTTACCTTGAGCGATCCTCCCACCTCAGCCTCCCAGAGTGCTAGGATTACAGGCGTGAGCCACTACGCCCAGCCGACATTGATTACTCTTGGTAGATTTTTATTTCAAGCAACAGTTTATACTCATCAGAACGTGA
>CAUYRT010073970.1:0-23774 GCA_963574885.1 Lepilemur ruficaudatus | reverse complement strand
TGGAAACAACCCAAGTGCCCATCAATACACGAGTGGATTAATAAAATGTGGTATATGTATACCATGGAGTACTATTCAGCTATAAGAAGCAATGGTGATATAGCACCTCTTATATTTTCCTGGATGGAGCTGAAACCCGTTCTACTAAGTGAAGTATCCCAAGAATGGATGGACAGTCACCACATGTACTCACCAGCCAATTGGTATTAGCTGATCAACACCTAAGTGGACACATAGGAACAACATTTATTGGGTGTTGGGCAGATGGGAGGGGGGAGGAGGGGATGGGTATATACATACACAAGGAGTGCAATGTGCACTGTCTGGGGGATGGTCAGGCTTGAGGCTCTGACCAGAGCGGGGAGGGGGGCAAGGGCAATGTACATAACCTTAACATTTGTACCCCCATAATATGCTGATATAAAAAATAAATAAATAAAAATTAAAAAAAATTCAATGGGTGGGCTAAACAACAGAACAAACAGAACAAAAGAAAGAATTGGTGAGAACTTGAAAATAGAACAATAAAAACTGCCCAATTTGAATGACAGAGATATAAACAGACTGAAGGAAATTAACAAAGCCTTTGAAATATATGGGAATATGACAAAAAATCTAAAATTCATGTCATTAGAATTCCAAAAAGAGAGGAGAAAGAGGGTCAGGCTGAAATAGTATTTTAGAAACAATGGCTTAAAATTTTCCAAACTTGGCAAAGAATAAATATATATATATACATACACACATACATATACACATATACACACACACTCCTACAGATTCAAAAATCTCAGCTAACTCTAAATTGGATAAACCCAAAGAAATCACACCGAGGCATACTATAGTCAAGACTTTGAAAAATTAAAAACTAAAAAAACTTATCAAAAGCAGCCAGAAACAATGCATCACCTACAAGGAAAAGGCAATTATGACAGTATATTTCAAGGCCAGAAAGAAGTGGCACTGTATTTTCTAAGTGCCAAGAGGAAAAACCCTGTCAACCCCGAATTTCATATCCAGAGAAAATATCCTTCAGGAATCAAAACATTTTCAAATGAAGAAAAACTAAGAGAATTTATCACCAACAGAATTATGCTAAAAGAATGGCTATAGAAAGTTCTCTAAACAAAAAGGAAATTATAAAAGAAAGAATCTGGGAATGTCAGTAAGGAATAAAGAACACAGAAAGAATGTATTTGGGGATGGGAATTAGGGGTCTCAATAGGGCCCTACTTTATATGAGTAGCTGTACAACTTGGTAAATTTACTAATAACCATTTAATTATACACTTAAAATGGAGTAAAGGCATGATATGTAAATTACACTTCAATAAAGAGAAAAGAACACAAAAAAGAGGGAAAATATGGGTAAATATATTTTCTCTTGAGTTTTCTAAATTATGTGTATTAGTTGAAGCAAAATTATAATATGTCTGATGTTTTTCAATATAAAGGAAATATTTAAGAGAACTATATTACAAATGAAGGAGAGCTAAGGGATATAAAGGAAGAAAAATTTCTCTACTTTCCTTAAACCGGTAAAATGTTAACACGGGTAGACTATGATAAGGTGTGTGTGTGTCTGTGTGTGTCTGTATGTGTCATGTAGTATCTAGAGCAACTACTAAAAAGCTATACAAAGATATACACTCAAAAACATTATAAAATATGTAAAATAATCTACAGGATGGCAGGGAAAAGAAAATGGAGAAACAGAAAACAAAGAGAAAACAAAAATTTAAAATATCAGTCATAGCTTTAACATAATAATTACATTAAGTGTAAATGGTCAAAATATACCAATTTTAAAAACGCTGAGATTTTGTAGAATGAATTTTTTAAAAAAGAAAAAACATGGCCCAATTATATGCTGTCTACAAGAAACTGACTTCAACTATAATAGCATGGGTAGATTGAAAATAAAAAGAAGGAGAAAGACATACCTTGTAAACATTAATCAAAAGAAAGTAGGAATGCTATAATACTAGTAAAGTAGGAATGGCCACTTTAATCTAATAAAGCAGACTTTGGAGCAAGGAAATTACCAGGCACAGAAAGGGACATTACATAATATTAAAAAGGTTAATCAGGCAAGAAGACATAGCTATCCTAAATGTATATCCAGCCAACTGGGTTTTGACAATAGTGAAATTCAATAGAGAAAGAATAGTCTCTTCAACAAATAGTGCTGGAGCAATTTGATATCCATAGACAAAAAAATGAATTGTAGCCTAAAGCCTAATACCTTCTAAAAAATTAACTCAAAGTGGATCATATATTTTAATATAAAACATAAAACTGTAACACTTTCAGAAGAAAACATAGGAGAAAATCATCAGGAATTAGTGCTTGGTGAAGAATTCTCAGGTATGACACCAAAAGCATGGTCCATAATAGAAAAAACTGATAATTTTAACTTCATCAAAATTAAAAACATATGTTCCATGAAAAACCCTACAGAGGATGTTGAACTCATCCCAGGCTCACAAACATGGATCAGCTTGGGGCCTGGACCAGAAATGCACGCTGAAGCAGATCAGAAGACAACACAGGTAATGGGCGAAGAGGACCCAGGTCAAGTCCAGATTAGATATTATTTTAGCTACCATGACCACAAATTGACTGATTTCTTAGTACGTATTTGTATTAAGAAACAAAAGAAAGAAATAAAAGCAGGAAAGGGATATCTTTGGAATCACACCATCAAATGTCACTTTCATTTTATGGAGCCAAAGTGAGTCTAAGGTTTCAGCATAGAAAAAAAGGAGGCAAAAAAATTCCATTCAGCTTCTGAAACGTAAGCACAGACATGTACAATCATTCCTGTCCCCAAGTTTCTGCCTGGAAGGCAGGACCCTGGTAGGAATTGGGTCCACAGAGGATGTCTTAGATGAATCATTTAAATAGAAACCCTTCAGAAGTTGGCTTTGTTAAAACCAGTTCAGAAAGTTGTGGGGAGAAAGCCTACAGTTAGCTTTTCTGTAGTAATTTACTCTCTTTTTTCTCTGTAAATATCAGTTGCCATATTTATATATTTGTAATTAAGTTACATTTTAATCTTAAACTTACTGTACAGGAACTATTTAATGGATCACTTCTACAAACAAAACAAGTGTCCAACAGAAAGTATAAATGGATTTGAGGGAGGGGTGGAGTTTGGAAGCAGAGAAGCACAATATAGGTAGCATAGAGTAAGAAATATAAAACTGTGATGGGGAATATTATAGTTCCAATTGAATCCTTCCTTCCTTCCTTCTTTCCTGCTTTCCTTCCTTCCTCCCTTCCTTCCTTCCTTCCCTTCTCCCTTCCTTCTTTCCTTCCTTTCTGCTTTCCTGTTTTCTTCCTTAACTAAAAAATAAATTATTCAGCATCTACTATGTGGCAGCCACTGGAGATATAAAGATGATATTGTGTAAGCTATTTCTTATCAAAAGAAAGTGAGACCTTTTCTATGAACTATTAACTGTTCTAAAAGAGAAAAAAATTGCACCTTTATGGTCAAGAATAATAATTATGTTACTTAATACTTGCTATACGTCAGGCAAAACCCTGGGTCCTTTGATTTAATCATCTAATAGCGTATGCGAGGTTAAAATCATTCTCCCCACTTCACAGACAAGGAAATGGAAAATCAGGGAGGCAAAGTAGCCTGCCCAGAATCTGAAACCTAGGACTGCCTGAATCCGAAGTCCATGTGAAGTGTTCTTGTCTTGAACTTTTCTACATACTCTGTAGCCCCTATATTCTCTGTAATATCAGTTGCTTATATGCTAGCGCATAGAACCAAAAGGTCTCATAAAATTTAGTGAAATCCTCCAAATTCTGTAAGTAACTATAGTATGTTTGATGCATGATGGCCACTTATCGAGGCTCCAGCCTGAATGGGAAAGCAAAGGGGAAGAGGGGGCAAGAGAGGGCTGTAGAAGACAGAAGCCACCCTCCTTCCTAGAGGTCACCTCCTTCCTAATCACAGTGAATACTGAGGTCTGCCTGTGCACCAGCCCACCCAATCTTCCCAGCAGTCGTACGTGGTGGGGCTGTTATTTTCATTTTATAGACAAGGGCACCAAGGTCCAGAGACCTTGGCTAACTTTCTGAGGTCACTCAAAGAGTAACTAGCAAAGCCTGGACTTAAACAGAGGGAGTTTGGGCCAGCACTTAAGCTCTTAACCCCGAAGTTAACACTTACTCCACATTTAGCTATGCACCTGACTATAAGGTGCAACCTTTTACAGACATGGTCTTATTGAATCCTGACAACAACTTAAAAAACATCAGTACTATGTTTCACTCATTTTATAGTAGAGGCTAATTAAGATCAGACAATAAGCTGGCTGTCCCAAGCCAGCAAGTGTCAGAACCCAGATCTGAAACCAAGTTTGCCACCTGAGCCTGGCATTTAACCCACTTCAATATTCTACTTCCCCATGTGTAGAGATCATCCCAGGGCTATTTTGTCACCCAAGTGCTTAAGACCTGGTTAATTTGCAAGGAACCAAAGGCCATGGGATCTTCCTTGACACGTTTGTTTGTTAGGATTCTGGTGTGGGGTCTTATTGTCTGGCTGTGCCTGGCACTTAGGGAAGGGGTCCATTGATTCAGCTCACTGCGTGGTGTATTGCACAACCACCTCCTTTTTGCCATATTTAAGACACACACTTTATCCCTCCCACTGAGCCTGGTTTAGTGGAAGGGACACAGGATTTGAAGTCAGTCACTTGAAATTGAGAACAAAGCCACATTTCTTTTGCCCACTGTCATACAGCATGATAGATGAATTAGATCTAGGCTCTAGAACCAGACTGCCTGGGTTCAAATCCCACTCACACTTTATCCCTGTGCCACCTTGCTTCTCTGTGACTCAGTTTCCTCATCTGTAAAAGTGTTTGATAATAATAGTGTGCTTATCTCATGGTTGAGAAAACATAATAAAATCATAAGTTGCAAAGCCCTTGAGACAGCCCTGGCCCAGGGGAAGTGTCTGCATTGATTTCCCCTCCAGCCTTTGCATGGCACCTGGAAAGTAGGACTTGCTCTATATTTCTAAAACGTGGGAATTAACTGGAATCTGTTTGCTCAGCTATAAAAAAGTAGCTATTTCTACCTCCCTCCTCCAGCTGGCTTCTAAGGAGTGCCTCAATGAACAGATATAAAAGCACACGGGACCTTCCCTGGCACATAGCTGGTGTCCAATAAGCTTTAATTTACCCACTGAGGATTTGAGCCTTAGCTGACTGTCAGCAAAATGGTAGCTTCATGAAGCCTCCCTGGTATAATAATGTAGGTGAAAATGCTGTGTAAGCAATGATATTCTGCACAAATGTAAGTAACGAGCCTTCCCCACCCCTGACTCCTTCACTAGCACCACCGCCCTCTAACCACTCCTTTCCTCCCTTTCTGGTTGGAAACTGCCCTTCTGTTTCCCTCGGCCTCCCGCCTTCTCCCACCCCTCATTACTTCCCAGCTGCCCCTGGTCCTCTGTCCCCTCCCCTGGACAGATCCTCCTGGCCCAGGGAGCCTTCTGGCTCCTCTTCCCTTGCTCACTGGGCAGCTGGCAGGAAGCCCTTCCCTTCTCCCTCCCCGCCCTGTTCCCTTCGGTAACACCCTGTACACAGGGGGATTATTTCTCTTGGCAGCAGGTGTCTAGTTGTCAAAGAGACAGATCAGTCTTGGCCAGGAGGAGGTGGGAAGGGAGGTAAGGAAATGAGACCCAAATGGAAAAGGCCCCCTGGCCAGGAAATCTAAGAAATGAGGAGGGTGTGAATATAAGCAACTGAACCAGGAAGGGTGCAAGAGAGCAAATCCCAGATCTGTATCTGGGATCCAGACTCCCCAAATCTCCACTTTTCCCCCAGACCAGCCAAGTACAAACAGGAGGCAAAAAGGTGCCAAAACTACAGAGTAAGGGAGAAGGGAAAGGTAAAAGATCACCTGCTCTGAAGACTTATTTCTAATTACTTTTGCACTTGCATTTGCCACCTGCAAAATATACATAGGATTGTGGCAAAGATTAAATTAGTTAATAACCGTAAGCACTAGAACAGCACTTGGCATGTAGTAAGTGCTATGCAAGTCGTAGCTAATTGTGTTGTTTATCATCAGTCATGATGATAACGTATCAAATGAAGATGGATTTGGGAGTCAGAGACTTGGTCTCAAATTCTACATTGGCCACTTCCTGGCTGTGAAATCTTGACCCGAAGACAACTTCTTTGAGTCTCAGCTCCCTAATCTGTGAAATTACAGCAATATTACCTTCCTTGCCTTGCCTTGAATGGCACCTGAGAGGTCCTTTCTCCCTATTTCTATGTTGAAGAAATAAAATTCAAGGAGTGTGTGAGAGTCCAGGGCAGCTGCCAGGGCTTCAGCCATCTCTCCCTAGGAGAGGGTTGGGGAAGAAAGAGCCAGGCTGTCAGAAAGATTGGTAAGAAAGGGGCAGTGGGCGTGGAGTGTGGCCTTGGTTTCTGGAAAGAACACTGGCATTGGAGTCAGAATATCCCGTTTAAATGGCTCTGCCATTTACCAGTTGTGTGACTTTGGGCCAATTCTTTAATCTCCTTGAGTATCAGCATTTTGGGGAGAATCAAATAAAGAAGTATATATAAGCCTGGGGAATTAGTAAGAACTCTTCTGTTTGCAAGGGACAGAAACAAACTCCAACTAGGTTAAACAAAAAAAGGGACCACACACTGGCCCAAGCAAGAGTCTGACAGAGACCGAGTTCCTATCGCTGTCCTCTCATCTCTAACTTATTTCCCCGTACCACCTAGAGTTCACTCTCTCTCACCCCCTTTTTTCCATTTCAGTCCTCAGTTGTTGCCTCCACGGAGTTTATTCAATTTCCTTTCACCTAAGCTGTGTTTACTTTGAGAATGCGTGCTTTCATTCCACACACCTCCCCGCCTCCACCCCCATAAACTTGCTTCCATGGAAAATACAAACCATGGAAATAGAAACCTCTTAAACCCCTCAGCCAGGATTTGGACAGACTTGCCTAGGGTTTTGAGCCCTAACCCCTGGTCATTTCCAAAGTTTATTCTTCCAGGAGGTCAAGCTACATCCAGTGTATGTATATTTTGAGTCCAAATTCCTGAGGGTACCTTTCAGTGACCAACATTTAAACATCATCTTCCTGGGAAGCTTCTGGAAGGACAGTCAGATCTAGGCCAAGAGATTTGATATTCCATTTGTGACCCCAGATTCCACTCTGGAAACTTGACCTCGGTCTCCCTGGTCACCCTTTTTCACATTTACTTCCTATTCCGTGCCTGGCCCACTACCAACCCAAAAGCTCACTCATGCAAGTAAGCCCTTTGTTTCCAGCCATGCAGAGCTATTCCGCGTTTCTCCCACAAAGCATGCACACCCCCATCCCCATGGAAAACTCTGATTCATCGGTCAAGTCCTGGCTCAAGCATGTCCCCCAGGAATTTGTCCCTTATCTCTGGTCTCATGACACTTTGACTAAATATACTGCACTGTGGCCATGTGTTTGCTTTTCTTTCTGATTATTATGCCCACAAGGTCAGAAACTATCTTAGTCACCTACTTCCTTCAGCACCTGCTATAGTACCTGGCACACAGTAGATGCTCAAGGAATGTGTGAAAAACAAAATGGCAGAATATCTGGAAGGTTATTACATGTGAATGAGCCTCATACTTCATTTAAGTCCTGCCGGTGGAGCGGTCACATTCCATTTATCTACTGCTGTGTAACAAAACTCCCCAAAACATAGTAGCTGGAAACAACAGCAATCATTTTATTATCTCTCAAGGTATTTGTGAATTAAGAAGGCAGGAAAGGCCTGGCTGGACAGTTCTGTCTCAGGGGCTCTCTCTCAGTTGCAATCTGACAGTGGGTGAAGCTGAACAGTTCTGAGCCAGAGCAGCTGGGGAGTAGAGAGGCTGGCGCACAGGTGAGCATCTCTCTTCATGGACTCCTAAGCCCTCTCCATGCAGTCTCTGTGCATCAGCTAGCTTGGGCTTCCTCACAGCATGGTGGTGCCGGGGCAGTTGGACTGTTTCCATGGAGACTGGAGGCTCAAGGGCAGGGGCATGTTCCAGCAAGCAAGGCAGAAATCGAATCACCATTTATGGCCTAGACTCAGCAGTCACACAGTGTCACTTCCACTGTCCTCTATTGGCCAAAACAGTCCCCAAAGCATGTCCAGTTGCAAGGTAAAGGGACATAGACTCCACTCTCTATGGAAGGAGTGTTAAAGAATTTGCAAATGCATTTTAAAACCTCCACTCTTAAATGCAATGTGGACAGCAAAAGGACATACATGGAAAAACCAGCAAAATTGAACAAAGTCTAGAATTTACTTAATAGTAGTGTACCAATGCTAATTTCTTAGTTTTGACAAATGTACTACAGCAGCATAAAATATTAGGGGAAACTGGGTGCTGGTATATGGGAACGCTTTGTTCTATCTTTGTAACTTTTATATAAACCTAAAATTATGCAGAAATAAAAATTTAATTTAAAAGAGAATGCTGCACGCTTCCTTCTCCCCACTCTAAATACCGGTAGAGAAGAAGTGATCTTAAAGAAACTCGTGTGTGTGCAGTAACTAAGAACCGATTCTGGTAACCTTTCCTCTCTGACCAAGAAGGATTTGACACACACCCCCTTCTGGCCTGGTGTAGCCCTCTACACTTACACTAATCACAACACACTGTTATCACCCACTTACATCTCCTTATTTAATGGTGTGTTCTCTGAAGGACCTTTTCTTAACTGTTCTTTTCAATCCTCAGTGCCCAGACAGTGTTAAAATAGTACATTAGGTTGAACTATGTGAAAATGCCATTTTTATAGCTCAAAAAGAGTTGAATAGTGGCAATTAATCTACAAACAAAATTGAATGGAATAGAATTTACTGTATTATCTCAGGCTTTTGCTCAAAGGAAATAACAAGAGTCCAACATTCCTGATAAATGAACTCTTTCAGAAAAATAAGTACTGACTCATATTTTTCACTGGAGCTCCACAAAGACCTCCTCACCCATTGGCTTCTGGAGTCCTCTCTAACATCTTGTCTCCAGAACCAACATCTTTGCTGGACTGGGAAAGTCTGCCTTGCTCTAGTAGGCCAACAGCCAGAGGCCGCAGGGCCTCCAGACTCAGTCAGGATCGTGCAGGGTGGGTCCCTGATAGCAGAGTCTCTAGGCCCCGCTGGAAGGCAGCCAGGCAGCACTGAGCAGGAGGCTGTGGGAAGTACAGGAAGGAGGAAGTCTTCTCGCTGGCAGGCCCCACCTCTCTTCCATTTCCCAGGAGGTTAGGCAAATGTCACCAGATGAATTTGTCCAGGCCTGAATGGACACTCTAATAGGATTCTATCAGGAGACAATGGAGATCTGTTTTTAAACCTAAGCTTAGGAGCCACAACAGCTGCCCTGGGATAGTCTCAGGCTGTGTATCCCTCTGTAAGGCCCATGTGAAGAAGAAAAGGCCACCAAAAGGACCAAGGCAATTTGACAGTCTCATGCGCACCATGAGTCCTTCCAGGGTGGGATGGAGACATGGCCTCAGGCGCATCCAAGGGGAGAAGGTGGGGAGCGGTGCTTGGTGGCCAGAGGAGTTCTGCCAGCGTGATGGTTTCCAACTCATCACAGAGCCAGATCCAAAAATGTGTTGCCTGTTTCTCTGTTTATGAATTATCCTTCCCTGAGCAGAACAGCTGGGGCATTTTGTTTTCCATTCTTTGAACATGGCTGGGTTTAGGGCTTTCCAATTTCTTGTTATCCATAGTTTAACACACACAGCAATAAAATATAGAGCTGTTTTCTGTGGTATTCAGTTAATGATGCAGTATCTGGCAGCCTTTCCTCCTTCACCAAAGCCATCCTTGGGAAAAGTCCCATTCAAACACCCTAGAAGTTGTTTTTAACCAGTGAATCCCAAGACTTAAATGTTTTCAGGCAATCTGGTTCTTATTTTAACTGAAACCAGTTTATTCTCCTCAGAACAAAAGAATGCCAACAATTCGGTCCTTCACACTACTGCGTCACCAACCAGAGCCTTCCTGAGCTCTGAGAAACAGCACGGTACGGTTTTGGGAGATTCAAAGTAGAGAGAGGACTCCTGATGCTTGTGGCAGGGCATCTGTTTTTAATTGGTCTCATTCTCTAGTCTATGGGACACACAGCCAGGCGTGTGTGAAGCCCCAGCGTCCATCACTACAGAGAGCCTTCGAGGCCAGATGTGATCCCAGAGCTGCAAGCCAAATTCCAATGGGAACCTAGATGCAGTCCATAAAGGGCTAACAGGGAAGGCTTTTTTGTTAAATACCAGGAATGCAAGATCAGATCAAGGATCTAGATGCTAAAGAACCTTCTTGAAGAGTAGCCCTACAGTGTGTTCTTCTCTGGAGGCCACAGGTATCAATAGCAAGTGGTCACACCACACTTAGGAGTCTACCTGATGACCTCCTAAAAAGACTGGGATGCCCCAAAACCCCTGGACCCCATAACAAACCCCAAATGCACCTGCCCTTTGTAATGATACCTCAATCTTTTGGAGGTTTTGGAAAGCATGTCTCTAGATGGAAGAATTCTTGTTGTTTCAGGCTACCGTTATAAAGAAGATGACCTCTTATGAGTCATTTTATTTAACCTCATCCTAATGGACTTTTTTCCTCCCCTCCTCTTCCCAATCTTCTTTCCTTCTTTACCTCATTCAGTTGGTTGACATATAATTATTGAGTATTTACCTACATGCCTGATCATCCTGAGGTATCGGAGGATACAGCGATGTGTCTGTCAGAATGTGTAAGTTTTGTTGCAATAACAAACCACCTCAGGAACTTGATGTCCTAAAACAGCAAAGGTTTATTCTCCTTGTGCTTCTTATCCATTGAGGATTGGTGGAGTGCTCTGACCCCACAAGTCGGAATCTGGGATATTGATGCCTGCCACCAAGGGAAGGAGGATTTTGGGTAGTCAGAAGTGCCATGAGCATACAAAGGGGTTTCCTGGGGGTGATTCCTCTGACCGGGTGGTCAGGTGGCACTCTCAGAAGAGGTGACTATTGAGCTGAGACGTGGAGCAGGAGGAGGAGGTGGCAGAGCACCCTAAGAAACACCACCAGCAGCAAGGCCTTGCCTCCAGAACAGGCTTGGCACACCCAGGAAATGTGGCCAGTGTAGCTGCTATGGCGAGTGAGGGGAAAGCAGTGGAGGATGTGGCCTGGCCCACTAGGTCACCAGAGGCCAGACCCTACTGGGACTCAGAGGCTGGGGCAGGGAGTTGGAGCTGTTTTCAAACTCTTTATTTTACCTTGATATTTAGCTTAGCAAACAAAGCCCACCTTATCTTCTAGAGATGGCCAGCCCTTGCAGAGCTCAGCCCTCTGCTGAGCTGTCCTCCCCCATCCTTCCTCACTCAACTAACTCAAGTGTCACTTTCTCCAGGAATCTTCTCTAACACCTCAGCCCAATTAGGTGCTTTAGCTCATAAGTACTATCAACCATGCACTTGCTTTGCAGAATCCCTCACTCCCTTCAGGGTAAGAGGGCAGAGACAAAGTCCCTAGCACAGCACTAGATAGTGGTAGGTCCTGAACTGAGGGTTTTGAATGAGTGAATGAACTCATAAATATGCCCTTGCACCTTGTGACCTTAGGCAGTATATGGGGTAGAGCTTGGTAAAATGCTACATAGCTATTGTCATGACCACCATAGGACCTAGACCCATGCTTACCATGGAGAGTGTTTGATGAAGACTCTCAGAATTGATTCAAAAGGACCCTAACTTATTTGAAGAAAAAAACAAAGAAGATGTGCAAAGGCAGGAAGAAAAAGAGGATGCATTGATTGTAATATACCAACAGAGTGTGAACGGCTCTGCCCACATGATCTCATTTGATTTTCACTACAGCCCTACAAGGTGGGAAGCTGAGGCTCAGGGAAAAACCAGTAACTAACTTGAGACCTGCCACATAATAGATGCTCTATGAATATTAGCTGCTATTATTATCATCTTCTTTACTTTAATTATTATTACTACTGAAGAGAAGAAGGCGGTGTTTAGGGCAGTACATTCCATGCAGGAGGAACAGAATGTTTAAAGCACGGAGGAGACCCTGAGTTAAAAGTGATTCAAAAATAGGGAGGAGAACCCCTAAGCTGAAAGCCTGCAGCTCTTAGGAAGTCCTGGACCCCTTTGAGAGACCCTGATGAATGCTCTGGACCTATTCCCCATAGACATGTACATACACACAAAGTTTGTACAGATCTTCAGGTTTACAGACACACAAAAGCCCATCCATGGATTCCAGAATAGCAAACACTAATGGTGACCATATAATGCCAACTATGTGCCAGGCTCTGGTCTAAACACATCACACAAATTGTCTCATTTAATCCTTACAGCAACCCTAAGAGCTAGCTATTATTATTATTTCCTCCCTTATAGACAAGGAGATTGACCCTGAGAAGTCAGGTAACTTGTCATAGATCACGCCAAGTGTGAGCGTCAGTGGTAGTGCTGGGATCCAGACCAAGCTGGCTCTAAGGGAGCCCACCACACCCCACTGCCTCTCAAGACCCAGTTCCCTGGAGGTGTACTGAGCTCCCTGCCTCCCACATCCAAAGGAGGGACTTACTCTTTTAAGAGCAGACTCTGACCAATGCAACAAGAGCCTGGGCTACCTGTTGCTCGTACCTGGCACCTGGAGACCAAGCCTCCTTCCCAGTATGACGATGCAAGTACAAACCACTTGATCCTACAGCCATCCTGGTTCAGAAGTGATCAGCTCCAGAGGTGTTACTGAAACCCCGAGAATACTTTGGAATAATGAGCTGCCTCATTCAAGCAGAAACTTCCTCTCGACCTGTTTCCTCATCCCCTCTCCTTAGGAATGTGCAAAAATTCCTTTTCCACCTCAAGGTATCAGATGTACCCACGGCTTAAGCTCTCACCCACACTACACCTTCAGTTTTGCTCCCCATCCTTCTCCATTAAGCCTGGCAGTGCAACAGCATGCCAGAGAGGCGAGGCCAAGAACCAAGGGAAGCTCTCACTCCAGCAGAGACAGGTAGCACACCCACAATTAATTATACACGTTTCTTAGGGAGCTGGTAAGCAAATCAATGTCATTGATGATTTATTCCCTAATTTGCTTTGAGTATGCACCTCATTAATCAATAATAGGAAATGGCATTAAAGCACTGGTGTTAACTGTCAGCAAAAGGCAGTGCACCGATTCTTTTAATTAAAAGAATGTGTGTGGTGAATGTGTCCATGTGTTATATTAGATATGGTACATTTTTAAATTGCTTTTTCACATCAAAAGCAATGCTAGGGGTTTGGAAGAGGATGAAGACTGTAAATCCACAGTAAGCAGCAAGTGTCCTGGCTTCTTGGGAAGTTTGACATGTGGCTTCGTCCAAGAGCATTCTGGGAATAGAGATAATGTTCTCTGGTTCTGGGCCAGGCTAAATGAATCCACAGTAAGAGCCATCACTGACACTCCATCAGAAAGACATAGAAAACAGTGAGATGTGGTATTGTATCCTTGTTGGGTACCAGATAAAATTGATTCTATTTTGCCCAGGGACATATATATGGAATATGGAAATTAAGTGGTTATCCCAAATTAAAACAAAGTTAGCAATGCTTTCCCCCTCCTCCAAAGTTCTAAGGATTAGATAATGTTTTTACATTAAAAAATAAAAAGAAAATTAATGTTAAAAATTGCACTATTTACCTGGATGGAGAAAAGAAGAAGCCATTACAATATAGGATGGACTTCTAAGTGCTAGCTGTGTTGTTAACATGGATGGCACATGGAGGGGACACACTTTTAAAAGAGGAAGCTTGTTACATGTGTGTGGGGACACCCATACCTCAAAGTGAATATAGATTGCCAGCCAATCGGTGCTAGCAGCCTACAAGCAATCAGGCTTCCATAAGGAGAAGTTGGGGGTGAGAGGCTCTGTAGCTGACTGGGTGTGAGCTCAGTCTTTGTCAGGTAGACACGGGCTGGAATCCTGGCTCAACTAAATACCAGCCATGGAAACTGGGGCTGAGCACTTGAATTGCCCAGTCTCTCAGTTTTTGCATCTGCAAAAGACACAAAGGGCATAAGAATATCAGTAATTTATTGGATGTTTGCAGGATTACAGAAGACGATGTCTGTTAATCAATTAGCAGAGTCCCTTGATCCCTTGGTTGTGCTCAATAAAGGGTAAAAACAAAAGAAAATACAGCAAAGCAAGCATACAAGAACTAAGGTGGGGGCAGGGAAGGGAGGATAGACACACCTTGCAAAGCCATGGCTAGGAGGTAATGAGTGAGTGTATGTGCTCAAGGGTAGAGAAATTTATTGGAGCTGTTGGGTTGGAAGAAAGTGGGCTGGGAGCAGTGGCTAAGGGAAAGAGATGAGGGGAAGGAACGAAATTCCTGAATAACGGCCACGTGACTTTGGGCTGGTCACTTCCCATCTTGAGCCTCAGTTCCTAGGCAGGAAAATAGGAGCCTTGGGCTAGATAACCCCTGGGTCCTTCCCAGCTCTGAAGTCTAGGAGTCTGTTAGCAGGAGGTCACAGTAGGCTGAGAATTTCCTGGCTTCCCAGACATAATGTTTGCTGTGTCCCTGTGTTTACATCACTGTTAGCTGCCCATTTTGTAAACTAGGTTCCCTTCCCACTCCTCAAATCAGGACTAGAAATGGGCTAGGAGGGCCAGCAGAGACACACTGTTCCTATGTTGGGGTTGATGCTGTATTTGGTTTCTTTACTGATCAAGGCATCTGAGTCCCATTTTTGTGTTTGTGTGTGTGTGTGTGTGTGTGTGTGGCTGGAAGGCAGACAGGGAAGGGAGGGAGTCACGGTCAGTCTTGCAGAGATGTCCTGTTACTCTCAGGGCTCGGGTATAATATGACACACTTCAGGGTCAGACAGCCTGCTAGGTATGTGACCTTGGATAGGTTAAACAACCCTCTATGTCTGTTTCCTCATCTGCAAAACAGGGTTATTAATACCTACTTCATAAATCATGTGGAAGACTATTGAAGGTGTCTGTAGTGTAATATATCCAATACCCCCTTTCATGGGTCCTGCCTCCTGCATTTCATTTACTTGGTTACCATTAAAACTACCCTGTTAGGGCACATGACCCTGCTATGCAGCAATGCATTGGTTCAGAGGTTGTCACCTGACCCAAGCTGGACCCCTCACAGCTCTTCTCCTGGGGGGTTTTGAAACTGTAACTGTGATTTGTAAACCTTGATAGATATTGTTACATGTGTGTAGGAACACTCATGTCTCAAGGAGAATAAAGACTGCTAGAGCTAGGGGTGGGGTTAGGGTTAGGGTTAGGGTTAGGGTTAGTTCCTGGCTACACCAATTAGAGAAGCAAAAGAAATTAGTTTGTAGAGAATAAAACAAATGAATGGCCACACAGGCAGAACTAGATGTGTGAGAGAGAAACCTACACCAGCATTTAAATCTTTAACTCTAGTCATTCTTGAGGCTCAGCAGTTTTCCTCACCTTGGGTTTCCTGAGTTATTCAATAGGATTATCATGTCCTTTGTATGCTAGTTCAGATTGGATATTTGTCACCTTTAACCAAATTGTCCTCAGTACAAGGATGAAGTGAAATAATGCATGAAAGCATCTAGTATATAGCAGGGGCTCCATCAATGTTAGTTCCTGTCCCCTCCTCTCTTCTGTTTTCTCCATGGGTTGTAGAATATGGGGAGCCCTCACCCATGTCAGCAACTAGCTGGAATTCTTGTTCCCCACACAGGCCTGGAAATGAACCAGGCACTGCTGGTAGCCGTAGGAAGAAACAGGCAAGACAGAAGAGGGGGCTGGCGCCCTGCCTCCACTAACTTCTTGTTCACACTCTTCTCTCCTGGAATGCCCTTTCTACCCCTGATTACTCTCTCCGGATAGAAAACCTCCCCTCTTTCTTTCAGAGTCTGAGGGGAATGACACCAGGAAGTCATTTATGTTTCCCTCAAATAGATAGAGTTGCCCCCTGCTCTCAGCTCATAGCAGGCTGCATTTCTCTTCTGATACTCATCGCAGGCCAATTTATCCAAATACCTGCCCCATGTGGCACACCTGGAACCCAAGATTCTGCCCATACAGTGTAGCAGTTAAGAACTTGAGAAAGACAATCTGGCTCCGTGATGCTCCATCGTGGATGAACTTGAGCAAAGTTACTTAATTGCTCTCTGCTTCAGTCTTCTCATTTGTAAAATGGAGATACAGTGTCCCCAATTTGGATCAGGTCCCCCTTTAACGCTCTCATGATACTCTGTATTTCTTTTCCTTGTGGCACACATAACAAATGTAATAAAGTCATTGATTAGGTAATTAACACCTTAATACACATCTTCTCTGCTAGTATGTGTGAGCTCCATGTGGTAGAGACACCATTGCATTGTTCACTGCTTCAATTCAAATTTCCAGGACTTGGTTGAATGAGTGAAAAAATGAATGAATGACCAAATGAAGACACAGATGAATGAATTATATATTCATCCCATTCTCTTACTAGATGGTTATTCCCTCAAGGAAGAATTGCATCTTTCTCATCTTTCTATCTCTTACAATGCCTAATGTGAAATAGGTGTTGAACATTTAACAGAGCTGGGTTGAAGGGCCAGCTCTGTGGAGGAGCAGGCACACTCCAGAGGGCAGTGAGCACTCTCCCCAGGAATACTCAGTGTGCTTCAAAGGTAGGCCAGTTGTTTTTCTGCTAGGGTTGTCTTTCTGCTCTTTTTGTCTCAGCTTCTTCACCTGTAAAAGCAGAGTAATTGCCCCATGACATGCCAACACTACATCACCAGACCTCAGGCTATTAGCTCAGAACCCAAGACAAACCTTGTCTAGTCCTATGACCTCACTGAACAAAATCATGGGGTGGGGTGGACCCCACCCTCATTTAGCTCATTGGTATGAACACATAGCAGACATCAGAGCTTGGACCATCCTTGCTTATTCAGTAGAGTTGCTGCCTCAGCCACACTCATAGGATTTTATAAAAGATATTCATGTTAAATTACATTATAGTCCATGACTACAAGACCCCAGGCATTCTGAACCTCACAATCTGGACTGGAAGTACATGGATTTTAAAATTCTGAGTCTTTTTAAAATTTTTGGATCATCCAGATCCAAAGCATTTGGAAGTAAATTGATATTTACTTGCAAAAGAAAAGTCTAAAAGATCATGAAATTCATGACTAAGATTTCAAAAGCACAGGCAACAAAAACAAAAATAGATAAATGGGACTTAATTAAACTAAAAAGCTTCTGCACAGCAAAAGAAATAATAAACAGAGTGAATAGACAATTTGTAGAATGGGAGGAAATATTTGCAAACTATATATCTAACAGGGGACTCATACCCAGAATTCACAAGGAACTCGAACAATTCAATAACAACACCCCCCCTCAAAAAAAAACATTAAAAAGTGGGCTAAGGATATGAATAGACATTTTTCTAAAGAAGATAAACAATTGGCCAAAAAGCATATGAAAAATGTTCAACATCACCAATCATCAGACAAAAGCAAATTAAAACCACAATGAGATATCATTTTACACCAATCAGAATGGCTATTAATAAAAAGACAAAAACAACAGATATTGGTGAGAATGCAGAGAAAAGGGACCTCATATACTATTGGTGGGAATGTAAATTAGTGCAACCTCTATGGAAAACAATATGGAGATTTCTCAAAGAACTGACAATGGAACTCCCATACGATCCAGCAACCCCACTACCGGGTGTCTGCACAAAGGACGAGAAATCAGTATACAGTTGATTGGCCCATATTTGGGGCCTGACTCATTCTGAACTAATCAGAATCCTTTCCCTGGGAGTTTATTTATTTACTTACTTATTTAATTTCAAAATATTAATTAAGCAGGTACAAAGTGTTTTTTTTAATGTAGATATCTTATATAATGCTTGAATCAGAACTACTGTGTGTGCCCATCACCAGAATACTGTTCATTGCACCCAAGAGGTAAGTTTTCATCCCTCACCCACCCTCCTGGCCTCCTTGCTTCTTGGTTTCTCGTGTCCTTTACATCCTTTGTGCTCAAGTGTACCTATCTATTAGCTCCCACTTATTAGTGAGAACATATGGTGTTTTCCCTGGGAGTTTAAAGTCAAAGTTAGGAGATTCTGACTTATAACCAACTACTCTCAAACAGAGGAAATGCAAACTTTACCTTTTTTTTTTTTTTTTTTTGCCATGTAGACTGAAAATGGAAGAGAATATAGAAAACTCCCTGGGTTCTCTTCAGTGCACAAGAGCCTGGTACAGTTCATCTCTGTCCCTGGTTTCTGAGATACCTGTATACCCTTATAATATATTCCTCTTTAGCTTTAAAAAAAAAGGAAAAGAAAAAAAGACACCTGCACTCATATGTTTATCACAGCACCATTCACAATAGCAAAGATATGGAATCAACCTAAGTGTCCATCAACAGAGGACTGGATAAAGAAAATGTGGTATATATACACAGTGGAATACTATTCATCCCTAAAAAGAATAAAATCATGTCTTTTGCAGCAACATGGATGGAACTGGAGGCCATTATCTTCAGTAAAACAAGTCAGACACAGAAAGACAAATACTGTGTGTTCTGACTTATAAGTGGGAGCTAAATAATGTGCACCCATGGAAATACAGTGTGATGGAAAATGGAGACTTGGAGGGGTGGGGGAGTGAGAGGGGCGTAGAAGATGGGAGGTTGCTTGGTGGGTACAATGTGCATTACTCCAGTTATGGATGAGCTGAAGGCCTTCACCTCACCATAATGTAATATATCAATATAGCAAAATTCTACTTTTGTTTCCCATGAATATGTACAAATAAAAAAATAAATGGAAATAATAAAAAACAAAGACAAAAATACATGGTTGTAGATACATTTTCATTGACATATGCACTTATCATCCACTCTATATAAAACACAGGGCCATGTGTGACCAGGAATATGAATACAAATATAAATATGAAACAGACCCAACTCTCAGTGATCTTACTGATAAGCAGGGGAAATGGTATCATAATCGTAACTCATACCAATTAAACTATGTTTGGATGCAAGTAACAGAAAATACTAATTCACACTAGTTTCAATAATTTGGAAATATAGGAGCAAATCCAAATGTGGGGTGGATTTTAGGATTGGATGATTTTCTTCCTGACATCATCATCATCAAGAACCCAAATCCTTTCCATTTTTCCACTCCGCATCTTCAGTGTTGGTTTTTTTCTTAGTCTAGGAAGTTACTTAAGTCCTCTGTGCAATTCTAGATATATTAGGTTGGTGCAAAAGTAATTGCAGTTTTGGACCGTGAATTTTAAATCATTATAACTAGGCTCAAACACACCTTTATTAATCAAAATAGGAACCATTACAATCAACAACACATTTTTGCCAATGAGGAATAAGTTTGTCTATGTCTGCAGCATAAAAATCTGTGCTTCGGGATTCCACGAACACTTGGAAAGTATTTTCTGCATCCTACTGGTTGTGGAAGTGTTTTCCTTGCAAAAAGTTGTCAAGATGCTTGAAGAAGTGGTAGTCAGTTGGCGAGAGGTCAGGTGAAGATGGTGGTTGAGGCAAAACTTTGTAGCCCAATTCGTTCAACTTTGGAAGTGTTGGTTGTGCCACGTATGGATGGGCGTTGTCATGGAGAAGAACTGGGCCCTTTCTGTTGACCAATGCTGGCTGCAGGCAGTACAGTGTTCGGTGCATCTCATCGATTTGCTGAGCATATTTCTCAGATGTAATGGTTTTGCTGGGATTCAGAAAGCTGTAGTGGATCAGACTGGCAGCAGACCACCAAACAGTGATCATGACATTTTTTTGGTGCAAGTTTGGCTTTGGGAAGTGCTTTGGAGCTTCTTCTTGGTCCAACCACTGAGCTGAGCTGGTTGTCGCTGGTTGTCATATAAAATCCACTTTTCATCACTCATCACAATCTGATCAAGAAACGGTTTGTTGTTGTTTCGTACCAGGAGAGAAGACGACACTTCAAAAAATGATGATTTTTTATTTTTGGTCAGCTCATGAGTCACCAACTTATTGAGCTTTTCCACCTTTCTCATTTGCTTCAAATGCGGAACAACCATAGAATGGTTGACAGTGAGTTCTTCAGTAACTTCTCATGTAGTTGTAAGAGGATCAGCTTCAGTGACTCTCTCTGTTGGTCACTGTCAACTTCCAATGGCAGGCCACTGGGCTCCTCATCTTCAAGGTTCTCATCTCCTTTCGAAAACTTCTAGAACCACCACTGCACTATACATTCATTAGCAGTTCCTGGGCCAAATGCCCAACCTAATATTAATAATATCTGGACATCACAACTTCCAGAGGCAAAAATGAGGCTATCTCTCATGTTGTCTCCTTTGTAGAAGAAAGGACACCTTTCTCATAAACCTTCTAGAAGGTCTCCTTTCCCATCTATTGGTAGACCTGGGTCACATACCCATTCCTACACCAACTATTGGCAAAGTGGCTATGGGACCACCACAGTGAGGATTTATTTTGGGGGCTGTGAATGTGGTCAATGTTTTCAGAATCATGTGGGAGAGGCAGACACCAAAACATAACCTAGGATCTGGAAGCTGGGAAAAGGGGTGGATAGATGGCAGGAAGGCAACCATCATATCTGCTAAAATCTTTAACATTAACTTGACAAATGATGGCATTCAAATTCTTTTCATACACACCATCACTTGAATATAAACTCCATGAGCTCAGGGATTTTTGTATGTTTTGTTCTGTGACATATCTCAAACATATAGGAAGTGTCTGGTACATAGTAGGTACTCAGAAAATATTTGTTGAATGAATGAAACCTTGACTGCATTGGTGTACCCTCATTTTATAAGTGTGGAAACAGAAGTTGAGAGCAGTTACGTGAATTATCCAGTCATCTCTCTATTGAGCGTCAAAGAAAGATTTGAACTTGTGTTGGCCGGAATCTAAATCCAATGCTTATTTGAATCCCTTTGGCCTAGCTGTCTAATTTGTTTAAAAGGTACAAAATGTTCTGGGATTTTTGAAGACACATGTATTAATTCTTACTGGGGAAGTTAGAAGACTTCATGAAGAATGCACATATAATTTCCATATGAAGTTCTAAATACATATTCATACAGATAATAACAAAATAACTTTTCCTAGGTAGGATCAAGTCCAAAATTCTAATTCTTCATGTAATGATTATAAGCACATAATCTGCATATGAGCATGATAAAAACATTTTTCATATTTTTCTTTTAAAATCTCTGTGTTATTTTTTTCTACTACATTTAATAGAAACCACTGGATGTTATCAGCTCTACCTTGACATGTCAACTTTTACCTTAAGTTATAATGTAAGATTAGCCTCATAATCTGGAGTAGCATGCCTGGATCCCTTCATTTACTAATATAATCATTCAATAACCATTTACTGGGTACACCACAAGCTACATGCTGTACTAAATGACAAGGACACAGCAGGGGACAACACTGACCAAGCACCTGCTTGTACACCGTGCCTGGTGAGGTGGGAGCCATAACGAGGAATGAAGCCGTGGACAGGGACGGAGTCCCAGGGCTGTAAGGTGGGGGTTAGGGGGGGATGCTTTTTTATACACAAAATTAACAGTTAGAGACAGGCAGCTCTTCAGCTAAGGTGGCCCTCAGCAGACCTGAGTGAGGCAAGGGAATGAACTTCAACGAGGTGAAGAACATTCCAGAATGAGAGAACCGGAAGTACTAAGACCCTGAGACAGGGAAATGCTTGATGTGTTTGAGGAAGCATGAGGAAGTCAGTGAGACCAGAACAGAAGGAGCAAGGGGGCAGAATGACAGTAGGAGGCGAGGTCAGAGGTTCCCAAAGCACACTGGTGAAGTCTCACGGGCTTCGCAGGCAGGTCTGCAGCAGGGGTGTGGAGGAGCGAGCACACTCCCTCAGAGCTGCCTCACTGAATGCGTCTAGCAGAAGGGACATGTCAGCAAAGGCCATCATATAATATAACATCCACATGCCCAAATGAAGTCAGCCCCAGCTCAGCCTCTGGGAGAAAGCATGGGACACAGCATAGTGGTTACAAGGCTGGACTTGGGCGCCAGAAAGGCCTGCGGTAGAATCCAGTTTCCATCATGTACATGGTGGCACATACTGCTATGGTCTGAATGTGACCCCAGAATTCATGTGTTGGAAACTTAATTGCCAATGCAACTGTTTTAGGACATGTGGCCTTTGGAAGGCATTTAGGCGGTGAAGGCTCCGTCCACACGAATGGATTAATGCTGCTACAAAAAGCGCTTACCAGAGGGGGATTGCTCTTTCCTGCTCCTCTGCCAGATAAGGACACAGAGTTTACCCCTCTGGGGCCCTTCTCCCTTCCACCATGTTATGAAGGGCAGCAGAAAGTCCTCATAAGATGCCAATGCCTTGATCTTGAACTTCTCAGCCTCCAGAACTGTGAGAGAATAATTTTCTGTTCTTTACAAATTACCTAGTGTGTGTTATTCTGTTATAGCAGCACAAAATGGACTAAGACACATACTTTGTCCTGGGCAAATTATGTAACCTCTTTGAGTCTCAATTTTTTTCATCTGAAAATACAATTGTCATACCTACCTCATATTGTTGTATGGACTCAGCAAAATCATGCATGGAAGCAATTAAAACAGTGTCTGGTGCATAATAATTGTTCAATGAAACCTCACCATTGCTATTACCATTATTATTACTGTTGTTATTTACTAGTATTTATCCAGCATAACAGACATACTCACTAGGGCAAGATCTACCTAAACCAAGCTAACTATTCAAAACTCAAAGCAGTCTTCTTAGCAACATAAACCATTTGCATTTTCAGAAACAGCAATGGTGTGCTTTAGTGAAAGTCTGGTAGCTGCAGAAAGCAACTGAGAAGCTGGCATCCCTCCGTGTCAGGGAGCAGAGAACAGTCTGCCTGAGGTTGGGGTGGAGGGGGCAGAAGAACAAAGCACTCTCAGATCTCACACCTAATAAGCGCTTTCAGGTGTCTGTCTGTCTGTCTGTCTGTCTCTCTCTGTCTCTCTGCATCCCAAGAGCAGACTGTTTTCCCTGTCTGTTCTTCAAGGAGCCAAACATGACTCACCCAGACTGCCCACCTGGGCCTGTGGTTGAGGCCATGGCAGAGGACAAAGGAGGAGAGAGCCGCCGCCAAGCCTGGGATGGATGTGGACAACCTTGATCAAGGGACACTACAGCCCCAAAGCCCTCCTGCCTCCTGACCACAATGGAGGGGGCGTCGTTGGTGTTGCTTAAACTCTGTCCAAGGAGCTTCATGCCCTCATGAAGGAAGATGACCACATACCTGCAGCAACTAGGGTATCGGGAAGGAGGGGAGGGAGGAAGGGGCAGGCATAAGGTTACAAAAGGGGCTGGGCCCTGAAGGGTTGCAGTCTGACAACATGTGGGCAACAGGAGGCAGAGAAAGGCATCTGTTCTACTTCCTGGTCCCAGGCCCATCCTTTAGGGCTGAAACAAATGAAAGCAAACATATTTTGTTGCTGTTGCACCACACAGTTTAAAGACATGTTTCCCTAACACTCTGGGAGGCTGCGGTGGGCGGATCACTCAAGGTCAGGAGATCGAAACCAGCCTGAGCAAGAGCGAGACCTCGTCTCTACTAAAAAATAGAAAGAAAATTAATTGGCCAGCTAAAAATATATACAAAAAATTAGCCGGGCATGGTGGTGCATGCCTGTAGTCCCAGCTACTCGGGAGGCTGAGGCAGAAGGATC